>JAOEGS010020578.1:7962-19121 GCA_025447755.1 Corythornis vintsioides
CTTGGTCTAGGTGATCCTGCTCGGGCAGGGGGGTTGGACTAGATGATCTTCTAGGTCCCTTCCAACCCTTAATATCTGTGAATCTGTGAATCTGTAAAAAGTCACTAACTACAAATAGACTTTGTTGCTGTATACTGTTGAACTATGATTGTATGAACACTACAAAAATTAGGTAGTGAGTTTGAGTAGATAATAGGTATTGCCATATTCTTGTACAAGTCAGAGTGGTATCATATAACATCAATTTTGCATATGTTTAAATGACACCAAAACCAGTTTTTCTCAACTTTCTTTTTAAGAGCAGAAAGACATATGTACTAAACCTCCAAGGGTAAGATGAAGGTCCTGTAGCACCATTTCTTTCCCTTTCAGGAAAGGTACTTACAGTAACTGACAAATAAAGGACCTTTCTTACAGAGACGGAGAAGAAGGAAAGGAAATGTCTGAAAGATTAAGGAAGAGAGAAACCTCCTGACCTTCCTGTATAGTCTGGGTTACAGGAATGTCCTTCTTCAGAGAACATGTAGGCAAAGAGCTCATCTTAGAAGAGAAAGAGGAAAATTGTTTTTAAAAGTGGCTTTTCTGTAGCTATTCAGAATGTAGAGGGCATGCATGAATGAACACTCTACACATTTCTTCTGAAAAAAAACCAAACAAAAAACTAAGAAAAACAACCTGTCAGGAAGCTGCAACTTTATGAAACTAATAGGTAAGCAAGCAAAATTATTGCAAATCCTGTTGGGCTGAATTTCAGAAAAGAAGTGCACTAAAGGATGCATACAGAGCAAAGGTCTAAAGTTTTACTCTTACTTGGTATGAATTCTGATAGTTGTCCAGCAGTCAGTATTTGAATACTGTTTTTTTGTGTTAGAGGCCCACATCAGTGCAAAACACACACAAACATGAACATAACACATAAATACTCAGCAAAATTAAGGGCTGATTCCCTATGAAAGCTTTTAAGGTACTACTAAGACTTCTAAGAGCTGCTAATTAGCACTACAGTTAAACCAGCCTATCAGTTATATAGAAAAATCATCAAAACCAGTAAATTGGCATCTCGCTGCAATATGGTAGAAGTCAAGTGGTGAACTTTTAGCTTGACCTACAGCTACTACCAGGTCTTACCACTATATGTATGTCTCTGTATTTAAACACTCTGTTGGGGTTCTAAAGACACTACCAGGGAATCATTTCTTATTCACTCTTTTCAATGTTTGTTTTTGTTTCTAGGAAAGTACCTTTCAGAATTTAGTAACCTGATAGTTTATAGCTAGCACAGGTAAAAAAGCCTTGTCATACCACTGATGCTTCGTATATGACCACAGTGTAAACTGCAATATACTGTCAACATGATAGCTAGCTTAAAAATTGCCTAATTCAGATGACATAAGCCTTCTATCAGAACAGCAGGGATCTCAGCAAGTGCTTCCTGAGTGAATATTCACCCACCTGATCAGGCAAGCAAAGCTCCATGTCGTACTGAACTGCTAAACTGCTCTTAGTTGCAATATTAACTAACTGGTTGTGCCTTCGCTCTGTTGTGGTCACAGCAGTGATGGTCCTGTAGACACAGATTTAGCTGATTGACTGTGGAGCACTAAAAAAGTCACAGGTTATTTTTGCCACAGCAGGCAGCTTCTGTGATTCAGTCCAGATTCAGAGAGCTGTCACTGAGGAAGAAGGTGCTTTTTTAATGTAATCAGGATGGAACGGGACTTCATACCAATTTCCAGCTCCAGTTCCCTGCACAGATGTTAGGGATGTCAGCCTACATTTCTGCTGTAATTTTTCAAGAAATAGAAAATAATAATAATAATAAATCCAAACATCCTGTGTATTTTATTTTTTTTTTAAAAGAAACTCTCCTTGAGACTATATCAGATCCAAAGATTCTTGAGGATCAGGATACTTATAATACATGGATCATTTACACACTAGACCATATCGTCTCTCTCAGAGTCATCATACTCTAATATCAAGGCCTCCTATTCACTTAATGCAGAGACCTATTATAGACTATTGTTTCAGGCTTGCCTGGAAGAGTGGGGAGCACTTGAATGCATGGATTATTGACGCAATAGACTGTAATAGTATGTCAATTGTCAAGGCCTATGTGGGGATACTTTCCTATGCGGATCATTAACAAAGAAGCTGACACTCTATCATGTCAGTGCAGCTGCCAAGTGCGCACACCAACTCTGCATATTAACACCCCTTATGAAATTCTGAATAAGAAGAGTGTGTGCCCACTCCTGGCACTTGTAATTCACTCAATTTATGTATATTTAATAATTACATATGTGATCCTGCTGCAAAAAGCTGGGGGACAGAAGAAAAAGTGGAACTCCTTAGAAAGAAGAAGAAATTTAAGAAAGACTGTAGTAATGAGCATTTACTCACTCTTCCATAACACTTCTCAAGGAGTGACATCAGAATGCGCTACCAAAAAAGTAACTTGTCTTATCTCCATGTGACTTGTGGTATCCTTATTTCATAGATGGGGAACTGAGTCACAAAAATTAGTGATAGAGGACACTGAAGTTGCAGCCAGCACTTCTGAAACCCAGTCTGTTTTCCAGTTTCAACCCAGTATTTGCTACATGAAAAACAGGATGTGTTGTGAGAATCTTTAAAAAATGCATTGAACTAGACCTCATATGTGAGGTCTCTTTCTCTTTTTCTCTTGTGTTCTTATGGGGAGAGTTCTATTTTTACTCACAGATCTTCTGTCACATATCCCCTTCTAGGCATTTCCCCTTTCCTCTCTCTTGTTAATAAATGTAACCCAGAGAATCTTTTCTTACATCCAGCAGATAAAAACAGAATGATGATTCTCTTTGGTTTGGCCTCTTATGGCCATAGAAAGGAAAAATGTAGAGTTACATTGGTTGCAACATTTTTGTCCTAATTGTCTGGAACTTGATACAGTCCTTTAACACCACTGATGGATGAGAGTTTATTTTATACCTGCATAATACAGTAACGGCTGGCAATAGATTTTCTGCTTATGTAGATGCATTGTCTCAGTGAAGACAGCCTATTTTATGTAGGCTGAAGCATTGCTTGTTTGGTATGGAGTATCAAGAAAAACCTTTATTTAAAAGTATGGTGTAATGACAACCATCTGCATCAAGTCATTAAGTAGACAAACTCCATCCATAAGTGCCGGAAATTATTTTGAGTCACTGACCATAATATTAATGGAAAATTACATACTAATGTGTCTTTTATCAAACCCAGAGGCTGAACTCTGGTCCAGTGAGGCCAGCAAAAAACTTCATATTGTGGTCTAACAGTTATGAACATAAACCCTGGGTCTGGGAAACTCATTCACACAACAGCCAGAAGATGAGGCAGAGAAGGCACTTATAGCAGCCTCTGAAATTAGTAAAACACTCAAATGTATTTACTTAAGTGTCCTTACAAGTACTAAAATAAATAAATTTTTTGTATGTAGCCAGTAAATCTTTCAATTAAATACCTTGTTAAATTTTCAGTGATTGTTGGTGTTGGTGGGTTTGGTTTTTTTTTTTGGTTGGGGGGCACCACAGTATTCTGAGCATGATGTCAAAAGGAATGGAAAATTGTCCATGGTACATAAATCTGTTTTTAATGACAGTCTAGCCTTTAGGACATATTTCTTTCTGAAAGAGTTTAAATCCAAGTAACCTGTTCAGGTTCACAGGAATGGAACTGACTGGGTGATTGAGCAAAAGCCAGATAAAATTTCTAAACAAAACTTTGTGAATTAAAAATACGAAGGATTACAGAAGCTAGCATTTTTTGTCTATTTGGTTTAAGAAGAAGAAAAATAAATGTATATTATGTAACATGAAATATAATAAAGAGTTCCCATTAAATGTTGCTCAGATTTATTTGCTGAAAGATGGAGAGACGATGAGGCAATTACAACAATGGATAGCATAAAAGAAAAATGAGTAATAAGAAAAAGACAAGTCTAAAAAATTCAAAGATTACTGTTAATAAGTATCCACAAATTCATCTTCTGTGCTCCGACTGGGTCTAAAAGTTTGAGTTGCAAAACTCACAAGAAAAAAAAAATAAATTAAGTACTTTTATTATTTATCACTTTAGTTTTTCTAAGAAATAAACTGAGAAAAATTTTCTTCATTGTATCATTTCTGCATTAACACAAGAAATTAAGAATGAATGAAAGATATATTCAGAACTAGCAACCAGAATTTAACTAAACATTTTTCACTTTCATATCTTCCTCTGGGACTTATTTCTGGAAAAATATTGTTATTTTGCTAGAACACTGTCTTTTTCTCTATATATATAAAAAAAATAAATATCGGAAACATACATGTATTTCCTGGTTTCTATAAGAAAATATGCAATAAAAGCTAGTGGCTTTGGGAAATATTTCTTTTAAAACTGTTGTGAAAACAGAGCTGACTGTTCTCTCTATATTTGTAATATTTTCTTGCAGATGTAGCACATCCTCCATATTTACATTCTAGGAATGTTTTGGGTTAATGGGGTGGTAACAGGAATTGTTTTTATAAAAGGTTTCAACCAAGAAAAAAAAGCACTATCAACTCTGTGGCAGAAGGAAGTTTGCTGAGAATGTGGCCATAGACCACTGGAAGTTCACTTGGCACCAAGTAAATTCAGATAAAAGTATTCCCCCAGGGAGATAAAAATATCACATAATGTAACCTATAACATCATGCAACATCCTCAGATGTGAGGGTGGATCATAATTATGACTGCTGAGGCTGACAGGATTTCAAGAGACTTCTCTCAGAAGCTAACTTCACATGAGACATTTTTACAAGTACGTTCTCCTCTGTTTTTAAATAATGAGTTCTTACTTCCAAGATAACAGAAATGAGAAGTGTAATGAGAGCTAGATGTGGTCAAGATTAGGCAAGATGGACAATGTAAATAATATGCAAACACGGTAGTGAGGGTTGTATCTAAAATAAAGTGTTTCAACTTGATACAAGTTCATTTAAACTTATGAAATGATAAGATGTTCTTCTATCTTAACATAATCAAATATCGCAGTATGGTTGAGGTTGAACCAGACTTCTTGAAATTGTATAGTCCACCTTCCCAGTTCAGACCAGGATTAAGTAGGTTTTTCAGGGTTGTGTCCAGTTGCATTTTGCTTATCGTCAAGGATGGAAACTTACTCTGCAGGTAAAGTGTCCCAGAGTTCATCTACCCTCAATGTTGAAAGATTTTTCTTATGGAATTTCCCAATATTTTATTTATGCCTACCTCCTCTTGCATTGTCACTGAGCACAAATGAGAAAAGTATGTCTTTACTTCCTCTATCTCCAGGCAGAACAGTCCCAACTCAGCCTCTCCTCATATGAAAGATGCTCCATTCCCATAATTACCTTTGTGATCCTTCTCTAGACTGTCTCCAGTATGTCTGTGCTTATGTTGCATTGGTGATTAAAGAGTTGGACACAGATGTGCCTCACTGAGGCTGAGAGAGGAGAAAGGCCATTTCTCTCAACCTGATGGTGATGATTTTCCTAATGCAGTCCAGAAGGCAGTTGGCCTTCTTTGCTTCAAGGTCACATTATGGTCTCATGTTCACCCTGGTGTCCAATGAGACCCCCAGGTCTTCTTTTTTTCAAAACTTCCTTTCAGTCAGTCAGCCCCCAGCATGTACTGGGACATAGAGTCAGATGCAAGACTTGTAATTTCCTTTTGTTGTACTTAATGGAGTCATCTTATTTCTCCAGCCTACTGAATGACAACATAGCATAGACATGCAGTCTGTGAATCACTCCTCTGTGTCTTCTGTCATCTGAAACTTTGCTGAGGGTGCACTCTGTCCAAATCCAGGTCTTTAATTAAGATGTTACTCAGTATTGGTCTTACCATCAACTTCTTTGAGTACCCTGCTGCTTCAGGTGGACTTGATGAGGTTGATCACAAACCTTTCAACTCAGTAGTTCAGTTTTCAACACACCTTACTGTTTATCTAGTCTGTATTCCATCACCTTGTCTGTGAGGATTTTACAGGAGACAGTGTTTAAAGCCTTGGTAAAGTCAAGGTTAACAATATCCACCTATATGTTTCTTGTGTCAGAAGCCTTTTAGGAGTGACAACTCACCCAAAATCCAAGCATGAGATTTTGCAAATATCAACGAGTTAGGTAAGCCTATTGTATCAAACACAGCTACAGAGACACACTTTATATATTCACACAAGCTTACTGTGTTGTTTTGGGAGATTTTGGATGTGTCTGTGTCCAACTAGATGGAACTTACCTGACATATTTTAATGATTTTGTTTGTTTCCAAGCATGAAAACACCACTCTGGGTGGAGCTAATTGTATGAGCTGTTTGGACTCTGCTGGATTATGATGATCTGGGGATTTCCTTGTGAGTTAAATACTACAATTGCTGTTAATAATTTCAGTTAAGTGGGCCATGGTTAGTTCACAGCCTGTTTTTGACAGTGCCAGTAAACATCCATCCATGTGAAGCTTCCAGAATTCACAGATGTTTCCATTATTTCCTGGCAGTCATCCAAGTGCCCAACCTCATCAGATGTAGTAGGCTAATGTGTCATAGGGAACCAAATTCACCAAAATATTTGTGGAAATTATTTTTTATTAATATTGTCATTATTTTTTTACAAGATCTACATGGTATTCCCTGCCACAGAAAGGAAAAGAGCATGTGGTGCATGGAATACAGGAAAACCAAAGGTTATGATTTCTAACTGACTGTGGTTGTTCATTGCTTACTGCGATATTCTAGAAACGTGGTCTGGCAGAGAACTTCTGATTATCTGCATTTAGTGAAGATAAAGGATTGTGCTTTGATCACTTGAACATTCAGACAAGTCCATTAGTTTTCTGTAAACCAATATATTGATTTTTTGATTGCTTGTTCATAAGACCGTAAAGGAATTATTTGCACGTTCTTCACTGAGGTTTGTAGTCTTATGTGAACTCTCCCTTCCGGTCAGGAGCCACAAGGTATTGTGATTTTCAGTAACAAAAGACATAGAAGTACACAATGCACACTGCTTTGAGGTAGTAAAAGATTTGAAACACTTGATTTTGGAAATCAGAAATAACAAACTCTGCACTGTTGACTTTAAACAGCTAATCTGCTTGATTATGTCAAGCTAATTGTGATTCTGTGAACCACTTTAAGATATATTTATTAATAACATCCACAGGATCCAACATGCATTTTTTGTAGTGTCATGAAAACTTTCGCCTTTGCCTGCTACTGCATCTGTGTTAAAAATAATATTTTTTCTTTCAGACAAATTGATCACTTGGGCCCAAAAGTTCTAAACGTCAATAAAGTTAATCAGGGTTAATACTGAAATGAGTATTAAACTGAAGATTAAACTGAGAAAACAAACTGAAAATCAGGTACTTTTTTCTCAATTGCATACTGAAAGTGAAGAAGCTTATCATAGTCAAGTGATGAGTTGAACTTGGCACTTACAGTGTCTAGCCTTATGAGCAAATAGTTATATTTATTGATGGTATTAATGTTTTTAAATAGGCTTAGACCTTTTATAATACCATCAACATTTCATTTTATGGAACATGGGATGTAGAAGCTATAAAGTCATGATTAATATTGCTAACAGTAATAAGTGGAAATGTAATAGTCATTTTTGCACATATTTGCTTATATTAGGTGAATGCCTTTGCTGTCTGAAAAACTCTATAGGCTTACATTTTCCCCCAGGTTTGGAAATTTATTGTCTTCTGAAAACATTGCACAGAAGGACACAAAGGATATCAGATTTACTTTAACAGTTAAACTGACCAAAGGCTGTGATATTCAGTTATGTATCCTAGCTGTGCAATTAGCTGTATCATTTAATACTTCTCAGCATGTGCTGCTGTGCAGTGGAGGATTTGAATGTGTTCAGCAGCTTGGTTCTGCAGAAAAAGATGCTAATCACCCAAAGACTTCAGAAAGAATATCACAAGGTCAGAATAAAACTGTAATAAAGTTTTGAGCAAATGAAAGCAGAAAAGAATCTCTTACCCTTACCTTGCTTTGTGAAAGCCACTGACAGTTCTAGACTGTTGCAGCTGAACAGTAAGAGTTCATTAAAAGACTTGCATAGATCACCATTTAAGAAGTTTGTCCATCGATATGAATAAAGAAAATTTGTGAAATACTGATTATCCTATAGCAGAATGGTAGAAAAGGAAAAAGCTAATAGGACCATAAAATGGACCATTATCAATTAACCTTCAAACTAACCTGAAGAAAGCCAATTATCAGCTCACCTGTGCCTCAGTGATCTCTATTCTACTTTTTTTTTTTTTTTTGGTCATGTTTCTGTTTTCTGGTTAAGTAAATCTCAAAACAATGGCAAAAAATATATCCAAAATCACACATGAGATTACAGGTTATAGACTATACTCTCAACTGACTGAAGTAACAGTCCTTGCATTTCAAAACATATATTTTTTTTTCTTATTTATTTTTGTTTATTTATGTGATTACAATGAGTGCAGGTAATGGTTGAGTAGAAAGGCAGAAAAAACAGGACACTACAGAATTATAAATTAATGAAAAACATATATAGATTCTTTCCCTTTGCAATATAATTGGGCTTTTTTTTTTTTTTTTGTCTGTCAAAATGGTTAAAAATTGTCTAGACTATTAGATATATGTGCTGTAAAACCATTTCTCTTCTTCTTGAGTGTAAGATAATGAAAGCTTGTTTGACATACAGGAATTGCTGTGAAACAGTAGCAACTCACTTCAAAGTATCTAAAGAAAATTCTAATTCTTGGATTACCTGCTTTTGTGGCTGTTTCTCAAAATCGAATAATAATCAGGGAACATCACTAGAGATGCAGTACTTTTGATTTCTTGGGTTGTGGTTCAGCTCTGCCAGTAATATCTGTACCCTGTTCTATCCTTTCCACAAGGATTGTAGTTCTTTTTAAGGCAGGAGAAAACAGTTCACAAATTTATTCTAATACTTTAAAACTCCCTAGGGCACAGATAACCCTCTCAATGCATGAGCCTGCAACTCCTATTAGTACTAATGGGACCTGAAGAAAATGTGTACAAAGAGTTCACAATCCTGAAAGACTAAGAGTCAAACAGGTATTTGCCATTACTTCTGTGTACACAGGATAAAACTCATATACATCATAAAGCGTTATGTTTTAACCTGGTTTCTCAGAGCCTTCTACATATTAGTGGATAGCTGTCTTTAAAAAGCTTTTTCAGGTGGGTAGTGATCTCCTCCTCTGCCTTTTTTAATTTTTTGGTAGAGGAAGAAAGAATCAGGCATGGTGAGATTCTCATAGCAGCTCTTCAAGTACAAAATATGTATTAAAAAAGCAGTGACTGTCAGTTTTGAAATTAAATATTTCATATACTAAGCTCCCATTATTTTTACTTTTTCTTTTTCCAGTGATTCTTATAGTACTTTTTGTTAACAGGGCTATGAATTTTTACATCTGTAAAAATGAAAATTATATTTGGGTAAACCCACATATTATGTTTATGTATTGATATATAGATATTCACTTTGAGAACTTGACTTCTGGGCACAGTTAAGTGTATCTTTGCAATATTCCTCTGAGGGAGAGAAATAAAATTAGATCTGTTTTACAGAGACGAAGGAGAGAGATTAAGGGCTAAACTTAGAAAGGTACCTAAGGACTATTCACAAAAGTTAATCATAGTAATGACATTTCCAGAGCATGATTCTCAGTGCTTGCATGAACCCTTGGAGTTTCTCTCTCTTTCTCGCTCTCTGTGCAGTGTATGGGGATCCTGGGATGTTTATTCCCTCTAGGCTAAAGTTTGCATTTGAGGATAACAGTGCAAACCTGAGTGTTTCAACGATGACTTTTCCAATGGCTATTCCCCTTGCTGGCATCTAAAGCCTTAGCCTACATTTTGTCTCTCTTTGCAGAGGAGCCTGGGGAGAGGAAAAAACAAAATCAGGACTCTGCTTAGAGAGTCACACCAAGTTACCAAGAGGGAAAGGATGTGCCTTGAACTAATGCTCACTTCAGAATATTATTTCTTTATTCACCTCTAGCAGGAGGTCTAAGGATCCCTTTCTAGAACTGAAAAAAAAAAAAAGGCAACAGTAAACAAGTGCTTATTTGCCAGGAACCCCTGCTGTGCCTGGTTCTGATTTTCTTTCCCTATCTTGCACAACTTCAGAAAAACAACAGGAACTGGTCCCCATCTTCCACTCCCCATATAACATCTGCAGGTTAGTCAATATCCCAGTAATTAGGATAATTCACTTATTTCACTTAATTTCAGAAATTCATCCAGGAGAACAGAAAAAATGAACTGAAGAGTATTGTAACCACTAACTGTGGGAGGGAGATGAAAGTCATTTCATAGATCACTTTGTAGCATTTTAATTTGTAGCATACAGACTAGGGTTTGACATCATGGAAAACAGCTCCATGGAAAATGACCTTGGAGTCCTTGACAATAAGTTATCCATTTGACAGCAATGTGCCCTTGTGGCAAAGAAAGCCAATGGTATCCTGGGGTGAATGTAGAGGAAAAGTGTCCAGCAGGTTGAAGGAGGTTCTCCTCTGCCTCTACTCTGCACTAGTGAGATCACATACAGAGTATTGTGTTCAGTTCTGAGCTCCCCAGTTCAAGAGGGACAGGGAACTACTAGGGAGAGACCAATGTAGAGCTACAAAGATGATGAAGGGACTGGATCATATATTTTATGAGGAAAGGCTGAGAGACCTGGCGATGTTTATCCTGGAAAAGAGAAGTCTGAGAAGGGATCTTATTAATGTTTACAAATATCTTAAGGGTGGTTGTCAAGTAGAAGGGAACAGTCTCTTTTCAGTACTACCCTGTGATAGGATGAGAGGTAATGGCAGCAAGGTGAAATACAGGTTCCACAAGTTCCACCTCAACATGAGGAAGAAGTACTGTGAGGGTGACGAAGCCTAGAACAGGCTGCCCAGACAGGTTGTGAGGTCTCCTCTGGAGATTTTCAAAACCCACCTGGATCTGTTGCTGTGTGTTCTGCCCCAGGTGATCCTTCTCTGGCAAGGAGGTTGGATTTCCAGAGGTCCCTTCCAATCCCTATCATGCTATGATTCTATGATTCTATGATTCTATGATTCTATGATTCTATGATTCTATGATTCTATGATTCTATGATTCTATG
>JAOEGS010020578.1:35095-59163 GCA_025447755.1 Corythornis vintsioides
TATTTGATACTAATTTCTATATATACTTCTTGTGGAAGCACTCATAAATATAGTTTCATGTTTATAACTAGATTATAAATTAATTATGAAGTAGTAATAAATTATTTCTAAACGGTTTTGTCACTTTTCAGCAGAAAACTAAAGTACTTCTGAAAAGTACTAGGTGGTGCTTAATGAAATTTAGGCAGGAGTAAACTGTTCCTTCTCCTTTCCTGCTATGCTGCTATTACAAGTTTTGCTGCTAGTCCAGGGAAATGTATCTTGCTGCTTTTTTTTTTTTTTTTCTGATTTTTTTGAAATGTTCAGTTAATTTTCAGATTTGAATGGTATGAAAACATTTAAAATTTGATGGGCAAATTTAATCTTTCACATCTGGATTGCAGAAGCAGCAGAATCTGAAGGTAAATTTAAAAAGTGTCCTTAGTGTAGTAGTAAAAAGTTAACCTAAAGAAATGAGTTATTTTTCTTCTGCAAATAATAATAAAAGAAGATAGGAAGAATGAACTGAATACCAGAAATCTTACTTTCTCTTCTTGTATGTATTTCAGTTTCAGAAAAAAAGACAATGTGGGTTTCACCTACTGTCATATTCTTTGTGCTTGCTTTCTTGTAAGAAATGAGTTTATATCTCACAGATCTGAGGCATTCCCCCAATGGTAAAAAGCATTAGTAAGATTCTGGGGAGGGTAACCGGTATTTTTACTTTGTGACTGACAGCATTTAGGAAATTAGAGTATTTACTTTCACACCCAATAAGCCCTAACAATACAGTCAGGCTCTGTTTATATGGCTAAAAATATATGCACATGTTAGTAGGAGCTCTTCTATTTCTGTCTCAGTAGGAAGTTAGAAGGCAGTTTGACTGCAGAGGTAACAAATGGATAAAGCAAGAGTAAAAAAGATTATAGATAACTGAATAATCTCTTAACTGAATCAGTGCAAACCCATTAAAACTTTCAGGTTTTATTCAGATAATATGACAAAATTTGTGACCACTATACTTACGATACAGCAACAGGACTGAGTCTACATGTATTTTGGACTAATAAAGGTAAGTGAACTTTCTCCCAGAGTTTTCTATGGTGTGTACTATGGAAAATTCTGTGTCCATTGCCTTTTTCTGTGAGATACAGGAATATTTCTAAAAAGTATGAAATCATTCAAGTTTTTAAAGTAGAAAAAACAAGAGTGGTTTGTTTGGGTTTTGTTTGTTTGTTTGTTTTAAAGAATGGTATTTGGCTCAAAATCAGTTGGCTTTCATGCAAATTAGACAGAAAAAAAAACCTGGTAAAGTAAACAACAAACTTTTTATACTAATAAAAATCCCAGACTAAAGGGAAAAATAAAAAAAAAATCTAGTACCATCTGGCTAAATAGATTTTGCATCAGAGGAAGAATTTTACAGATTTCAAAGCTTACTAGGCCTCAGGTTCAAGTACGAGAGGTCAGCAGAGGCCATATGAAGAGCTAGGATGGGATCTGCAAGAATTTCTATCGAAGTGAGAAGCAAACTGCTGGATTCTTTTGTGGCTGCTGTGGAAAAAGCAGATGAACATGAAAATCTCTACAGAAGGAAGATTGTGATATCAAAGAGTCAGTATTCTTTACCTATGACCTCTCCTCATGATTTATTGAACAAAAAATCACATGGATATTAATCAGAATTAATATCTGTACCTAGCAAACAAAGAATAGCAGACCACTAATAATGAGTTGTCCTTGTGGTGATTACTATGTTAAAGCAACTTCATATATTTAAGTAACTAAATGCTTGAACTTACAAACTTTAGTTGGTTTCTAATTTTATTCATCTGGGAGAAGTACAAATGGCAGCAATTGTGGATGATAAATGTAAAATAGAAAAGACAAAAAAGAAAGTAAAGACAAAGTCCTACAGAGTTTTACATTATGACTCATTCTAAGGTTTGAAATTAATTGGTCCTGACTTTACTTAGAAAGATATTAAATAGTTTCAGCCTGATTTTGAGTGAACTTTGCTGATGAATGGAAAAGGCTGTTTTTCACCTGGAAAGTGTCTGAAAACAATCTGTTTCTGAGAGCAACTGAGAAGTATGCAGAAAAGAAAAATAGAGTCATCTATGATGTTTTCCCATGTGATTTATTGCTCTGAATAACACAGAAAAAAAATAGGATTCTAATTTTTAGAATGTAAGGATTCTAATAAACTCACTTTAATTAAAGAAAGTTATCTGTGATATGTTTTCTCTGAAAAACAGAGAAACCATCAGTCTTCTTATGTTATAAGCTCTAGGGGTAAGTTCTGTGCATTTTTATATATTTGTGTATATATGTAATATGTATTGTATATATATTCTCCATCAGTCTTTTTATGTTATAATCTCTAGGGGTAAGTTCTGTACATTCTTGTATATTTGTAAAGCACTTGGCACTCTCTCTGTACTTAATGCAAACAGTAAAAAGCCAACACTGTATAAAATATTAGCTCTTCAGTTATATTAAATCAGAATGGTTCACTTAACTCCTAGCTGCTTTCTGTGAAGGGTACCAATTAAAGTAGCCAGTAAAAAAAAAATAAAATGTAATGTATTAAATGATGGGAGTTTAATATCCTCAAGCATAGTTTTACATCGGATAATTTTTTTTTGTTTCACAGTGACATTCTTCATGTAACTGAAATTAGAATATAGGTTGCAACAAAAAATGAACTAAGGCTTGTCATATTGTAGGATGTTTCCTTCCATAATACTTCCTCATAATTTGCTAGAAGCAAAGAACATGTCACAACAGTGTCCTTTCCTGGCTTCAGATAACCTGAAAATACATAGAAACTTCACGAAATGTTTCCCTGTAAAGTCGTTGGATTTGTTTGTATGTTTGTTTGAGGTTTTTTGGTGTTGTTTTGTTTTGTTTTGCTTATGGTACTGTTAAAGTATAAGCCTAACAAGAAATAGTTTGAATTAAATCAAAACTGAAAAGGGAGGAAAAAAGGAAAAAAAGAACAGAAAAAGTGTGTGAATAGGGGAGTGGGGGAGGTCTACATTCTGCCAAGCTTGTAGCAAGGTGAATATGCAGGTATGGTCTTGACAGCTTTTCAGAAGTCACATTTTTAGAAAGAGTGAGTCACATCCATCTTCTGGAAAAACAAATTATTTTAAAATACTCTTGGCTGCTGAAAAGCACTATTCTTCTTTAATATCTTAAGGGTATATTAATTGCCTACAGATAAAGATATATTAATTACCTACTGATAAACTCTTCTTTAGAAATGTTGAATTCCGATAGCAAGCACTTGGAGTTAATTAAGAACTTGGGATAATTGAGAAATGTAGGGCACATACACATACACTTCACATAAGGTTATTCAAACTAGTCCCAAAAGAGGGGATATGTGTATGCCACAGTTCTATGCCACACAGGTATACTAGCTCATGTATGGGAAGCAGTATAGCTATGTGAATATGGTATTTGCACTGGGACTAATTAGGTCACTTCACTTTCATATTGTGATCGTTTCTAGTTTCAGAGCAAGCTGGGTATCTTTTCACAGTGCAATATTGTTAACTAGAGATATATTCTTAAAACAGTTGTGTATGCTCACTTACATATTCACCCTGTGCGCTGAAGGAATTAAGATTCCAGTTGAAAAATGGCACACAGTTCTTCATAAACCCTCCTACATTTCAGAATTCTCTGTTTGGAGTTCTAACTTTAAAAGTTTGATTTTTTTTCTATCTGATTCTTGGAGAAAGGCAGAAAATGAATCATATTTTTATGTTTGTGACAGCCCTCCATTCTGTACTCTAACACGTATTTGAACTACAACCTTACAGCTGAGACTGCTATTCCTTGTAGTAGGAGACAATTATTATCTCAGTTGGGAATAGACAAATCAATCATGTTTGATCATGTGGTTTGAAGGGGCTTCAGCATAGAATGACTTTCTTCAACTTTTTATCACGGAAGTTTTTGGCCACATATGACAAAAATAATTTGGATTTCTTTGGTGCTAGGAAAGAAATGCAAGACCTTTTGTGTCTTTTGAAAGAACAAAATTTAGTGTATTTTACTCTGAATAATGTTTTTTTTCCATAAGAAAGACAAAAGTGGTCATGCAGTAGCAGACACATAGTTGAGCTGACTGGTAGAAGACAGTGTATAGCACTGCTTCTTAAACATAGGTGCTGCTCTTAGAAAGTCATTGAAGCAATTATCCATGTTTCATTAGTCTTGAAGCACTTTGGGGCAAGTTGCATGTTTTTCTGATATATTACTGCAGTGCCTGAATGTTTCTGCTCACAGAGCCTACTCATTGCAGAAACAGATGTGACAAAAAAATAATGATTATTCTAGTTAAAATACTACACAGGAATAATGAGAATTGTGTCCAGATGAGAAATTAATGGGTATTGTGCAAGCTTTTTACCACCCTCTAGTTTAGGATCTTACCCCTCTAGAAGTTTCTTAAAAAAAAAGGATAAATATATTTTTCCATACATATGCATTTCCTTTTTACAGAGTTAGCATGAAACACTGAATTTTTGTATCTCTCATGATTGAAGTATGAGTAATTGCATGAATAATTGAACTGACAGATATAATTTCTCTGATTAGGAATGTACAGATTTCAGTTTGGTGTTCTAGCTTTAAACTGATCTAACATCATAGATTCAGGTAGGTTAATATGATTTAGTGAGATTTCCATTGGTTTCCTTGTTCAAAATAAGGTTCAAAAATTCACAAACAATTTTATTACAGATTAATTTCATTTAAATGATGTCATCATTCTGGAGTGATAAATGTGACAGCAATGAGCTTGATTCATGCCTGGGATACACAGAATTTTACAAGTCACATCTCTGAGGACAGATCTTTCAGATAAAGAAATCTTGTCTGGATGTGGGCTATGATCACACAAAGCACATAAAGTTTCAGGAAACTGGAACCAATCTATTCAGTATTAAATTGCCAGGGTGTCTGACTACACAGTAAAGCTGTCAGCAAGCTATGGAAACATTAGAAAAGACAGAAATCACTGCTTACTTTCCTCTGAATCTGAACTCATATTTGGCAAGCACTTCCATCTCTCTTGACCTCTACTTTAGATGCAGACTTCATGACTTAAAGGCTTTTTCTCAAAGTCATCATTTTTATCATTCCTGGACGGCTTGTTTAGCCCGTTTCATGACATGCAGCAAGGGAAAACTTGAGATGCATGGTACAACAGTCACATCACCTCTGCAGGAGCAGCAAGAGAAGATCAAAGGCATTTAGCAAAAAGAATAAATCTAGAAATGAGGTACTCAGTGCAGCATGAAACTTAACCGGTTAACTTTACCATCTTCAACTCCACAGGCAGAGAAGGAAAATAATTATATTAGCAAAAAATTCCCTTTGTAAATCCTGATTTCTAAGGGAGAAGTCACAAGGCAAAAGAGTGGAGGAAGGGCCATTGGAGCTCTTAAATTAAACTAGAAAATGAAAAATAACACCCCTGTCACAATGAACAGGAAAACTTTCCAATATAGTTCAGACCTACTTGAAAGGCCATGAGAAACGTTACTGAAATCAGAAATACTATATTTGATGAATTGTGATGTAACAACATACAAGTTTTTCTATAGCAGATATATTATTCTAAGCACAACCAATATAAGAAGCATATAAACTCTAGAAAGGATACTTGCAAGATAGGTTTAATTAACCTAATAGGTTTCCAATTCATCAACTAAATGGCTCAAGTATTTTCAGTATACCAAATGTAAGTAAGTGAAGCAGGGTTCATAAATTCAACATATTGCTTTGCTGTCTGTGAAGTTGCAATGATTTTCCAATTGGAGCAATTATAGTATTGTCATATCTTTAATATTAATTTTTGATGCATATAAATACACAAAAGTAATAAATATTAACAAATAGCACAAAAATAGAATAATACTGAAGAAAAATGTAAATTATATTGATTTATAATACCAACAATAACCTGCATTTCTAGACCATTTTCCATTCATTTTTCTCCAAACATCCTTCAAATATTAGTTGTTTTCAAGACTCCTACGAGAAAAGGAAGCATTAGCATTTCCATTTAAACTGGCTTCAATTATTTAAGCGCCTGTTTATTTGCAATACCTGTTTGGAGAAGGGAATGTCTAAAGGAGGAATGGACTACTAATGTGAAATTCTGAAAAAACACTAATAAAAACATCCACTTTTTTTTTTTTTTCTCATTGATTTTCTTTAGTATTTCTGGGGTCTTTAGGAGAAGATAATTTCATCTTGAGTGTATGTTAGGAAAATAATATATTCCAGGACCACTAATTTTCAGTCGCATTTTCTATCCAACAAATCACCATGTCCTTGAGTTCTTGTTAGGGTTTGAATATCACTGCTTGGTAACAGTAGAACAAATTCTGCTATTCACCCTCCAAACATGACACTTTACCCCTTGAGTACAACCACTGTTTGCAGTCTTGGTCACTCTGCTATTTGTAGTAGAGCTACTTGTCCAAAGAAGCTCTTCCTGCAAGAACTATTGAGAAAGTCTCATTCTACCACTACAAATGATACTTATTGTTCTCACCCTGTGTCTTCAGATTCTATATACATTTGTCAAGTCCTCTTTATATTAGATTTTAACTTTATATTTAAAAGAATATGAATAAAACCCAACAATGTTGTCTATATATCTTGAAAGGGACATATTGAAAGTCTGCTAAAACTTCCTATGTGAATTAAGAATATTTATTTTTTGCCTGGAGAATAATGACATTTTAAAATATCAATACAATTATCTGAGTAGACACATTAAGAGAGATAAATTTATTTTAAGAAAAAACAAACACAAACAAAAAAATGCCAAACAACAAAAAAGCCACAAACAAACAACAACCCAATGACCAAACAAAAAAAAAAAAAGATATATGACCTAGTCAGAGAGTTGAATTTGTATCTGCTATCTATGTACTACATCAACAAACATGACAGAAAGCTGATATAAGGGTTATTTTTTACAGATTTTTTATTACGGATTCTAACCCAAATCTGTATAATGATGGTGGGGAAATATTTCAGTTTCAAGAAATTAAATTAACCTTAATTATTTCAATTCCCAGTGTCTTATGATTTGTTCATATGGTTTCACTAAGTAGTTTGATATGTTGTTTAAGAATATTCTGTTAAATAAGTAATATTTACAAGAATTTCTCTCAATCCCTGCAGGGATAATAGAACATTATAATCATTCACTCACAGAGAAAGCTCTTAACTTTCAGTTCCTTTTCTTTTAAATCTAAAAATGAACTTGCCTTTCTGGAGCACTGACATATTTATTCTCTGTAGATCAAACAAAGGGTTGTAAAACGACAAGGAAAAATGCAGGAAGACTGGTCATGTTAGACAAGATACTAAAATCTCCAGAAGCACGGCCTGGAGCAAGAAACCTCTGTGTAGATTGTCTCACAACATGATGACATATTTAGAGATAATTTGGGGTTTTGCCCTGCGGTCTGTGTGTCTTCTGCAATGCCTGGAGACCACAGGAGCTCTGCAGAAAGCCAAAATACTACATACAGACAGAAGTTCTTGTGTCTTCTCCTTAACCTACTCTTCTTTGCTTGGCTCAATCATAGTACCTAGTATTACTTAAAAGTCATAACCTTTCACAAAACCTATTTTGGGGGAATGATAATGGATCACACAAAATGTAAATATCAAAGAAGAGTCCCTTTCAATCCATGTAATTACATGTCCATGCATTAAAAAAAACATCTTGGCATTGACTGATTATGGCTTCTAAATATGACAGATCACAAATTTCTAGCTCACATTCCCTTCACTTTCATAGGTCTGATTATCAGCTACAAAATTTACCAAAATAAAGATTGTGTGTGGAGCAGATTTTACATTGTTAATTACAAATAAGAGTTAGTTAACATTGGAACAGCCTTCCCCTCTGTTGCACACTGGCGCCACACAGCCTTTACAGAAAAAGCAGTGTCTATAAAACGGGACTGCAACAAGCAAGGCAAGACTGGGAGGGAACCTGTTGTAATCGTGTAGCTTCAGTGCATCTGTGGAGGTTTTCTGGCAGGCTTTGGAACCTGGAGAGCCCTGGGTTCAAGTGCACTTGTTGGGAGATCCTGATTGCAAGCCTCTGCTTTTAGAAGGTGAGCGGGTGGTTCATAATTTGGGGAAAAGAGAGCTCTGAAATGCCCTGCCTTCAGGCCTTCTGACTGCATCGGTGGCAGCTCTGGCTTCAGTTATGAAAAGAGAGAGGGGTTTTTGCCAAATATTCTAACCCAAGTACCTGCATTGTTACATGCTTAACACTGACATGCAAATACTGATGCTCATACATATGTATGAATATGTCAGTGTCGGTCTTCAGCCGTGGATAGCTGTATGCTTGACTGGCATGTGTGTTGCTGATTACTTTATTTTTTGATTCCGGTTTTTTTTTTGACCGCTTACATCCCTTTTTTTTTTTTTTTTTTTTTCCCCTTTTTTTTTTTTTAGAAAAAAAAAAAAAAAAAAAAAAGAAAAAGAAAAAAAAGAAGGCGAAGGTTGATTTAAGTTTGGAGTTCTGTTTTTCAAGCAATTTTTTTTTTTTCTTTGGCTTTGGTGTTTTCTCTTAAGCTGTGTTTCAGCTTGCAGCAAGTGGTTGGCCACCCCTACCCTTCTGGTTCCTTGCTTTCTTTTACAGTCTTCCAGAACATGTTTCATGCCTTCCCTCGTTCTTGTTTAGACTAAATTAGCCAATGAACAACCTGACCCAGCTGCTTAGCTGTTCCCTGATCTGCATTTTACTTCTTAATGAGCTCAGAGTGACAAGCTATTTAGGCTGCTCGTTCCAGCATCAGCTCTGACTCCATCTGTAACTTTAGTGCCACTTCTTTGTCAGCAATGCCAATTACAAATGTGTGCCTTTCTAATTTACAGCACTCTAGTTATAACGCCCACGCTGTGCTCCGTGTGTTCTCTCTTTGCTTACACTGTTTGTAATCACCTGAGCAGACCTTCAGATTGTCAGAGCAAGGGTCTGCTACATGGCTGGCATTGATCAGCTATCTATAGCACCATATACCATTTGGCACTCTGTAGATCGTTTGCTCCCTTTCATCTGCCCTGAATTTGGAAAGCTCTGTTGATTCACACGGGGTTCTATGAACCTGTCTGTGCACTGATCCTTCTGTGAACTGGCAATCTTGGAGCAAATGTGTTCCCTCGCATATGATACTGCAATATGGGAAAAAGAATTACTTACTATGCATCTGCAGGGCTATATTATATTTTTCTTGGCCTCCTCCACATTCATCTGCAGAAAAATCTTAAATGTGTTCCTCTTTTGCCCGTGAGCAGTAACTAGGACTTGATCCATTTCTTTGTGTGTATCGTTAAAAACACAGAACATCCTGAAGTCTCTGCTTAGGCAAGTAAAATAACAGTAAGCAGTCTTAATTTCTACTGCTTAATAATTTGACCTACTGAGAAGCTGAAAATGGATCTGATCTTTTTTGTTGTTCTTGCTGCTGGGTGTGCTTCTTCTTTTGACCAGTTGGTCTTCTCAGAAGTAAGACTCATAACTAGAAAGATGTTTAAGGGGATAGTAAAGAAATAAATCTGTTTGGCTCATTAGATTCTCAGAGACAGTTCCTCAGATAATGGCTGGCATAATTTAAATTAATTGAGATAAATGCTTCACATTGTTTATAATCTATCCTGTTTTTTCGTTGCATCATGATTCTGTCTCTGTTCCAATTGGTTAGATGTGGAAAGACCATTATTATCTCTAGCCATGTCAGATAATACAAGAACACTCCTAGACTGTCTGGTTTCACTTAATTACTCTCTGTGTGTTTTCTTCTGCTAAATTTTTTGCTCCTTGTTTGGACCATTTCTTAGAAAATGTGGAATACCATCAACTTTTTAACCAGTGTAAGGAATGAGAGAAACATCATGAAAAGCATCGGGTGAGATTTACATATCTGCTAAGGCAGAACAAGAGGCTTCCAAGAGTAACTGGGCCACATTTTTTTTTTGTCAGATCCCATGTGGTACTTTTAGTTGAAATGAGTGTGCATCATCCAAGGTACTTCTGAAATAATTAAAAGCTTTATATCTCACAGACAGTGCAAGTAAAATTTGGCTTGATATGTAGTTCAAAGAAGAACTAGACTGTAACATTTATGATCTATTACTTCATTATTATTTTCTCTTTAGGAAAAAAAAAAAAGCATCTTGGGGGAAGATTGTAACTCACAGGGTAAAACTGTTAAAAGATATGTGTTGCATTCAAATACATAACAGAAATTGTAAACCAGAAATTCTATTAGAAAGTTGAGATCTTGTGCCTGTAAGACTATCCATGTAGAATTTTGAGTTCAAACAGCTCCATTGGACAAGACTGTATAGATTGATTTTGAACCAATCATGATGTTTCTCATAACAATTTTATTATTAGAAGAGTTATCAGTTTTGTAGGAGAACAAAACAATAGACTAAGTGCTCAGCATTTAGAGTTTCATTAACATCTGGTAGCTAAAAAATGAAATTTGCTTAGGTTTTTAAACTCCTGTCAAATTTTCAAATTTTATCAGAAATTCTACTCCAAATGTTTCTGCAAAGGGCATGTGTGAAAAATTCACAGTGGTTGTCATAAACAGCTGACATAGTAGAGAATTGAACACCATGTATGATTACTTATATTAAACAGGTATAGAAAGTGTAAGTGATGTCTATGGCTACACCCATGACCCTTAATTTTTAATATTACAAAATTAAGTCTGTTGAATATTCCTCACTGAAAGGACATAAAACCTGTGAAAATTATGGTCATCACTCTAAAATAACACCATTGGAATTGGTGTCTTAGGAAGTTAGAATTGCTTTACTTCTCTTTTGATTAGCTCAAGCTCTTCAGAAAGGGAAGAATTACAAATGTTTTAGTCTACTTTCTGCATGACAGATTACGTTGATGACTTAAGTTAACATGGAATTCTACTCAAATGTAAGAATGAATAGATCTCTTTAGTCCATTGCTAACAACAATAAACCACTTAATTTTAGATTATTTTTTTAATATCTAGATGCAATAAGGAGATGTTTTCTGCTTTAGACCTCCTCTTCTGTCTCTTCACCATTTTTTAGGAAACATGCTTTGGAGAGGGACAGAGGGAGAAATATAGAGGTCTATGGATTGTTTTGTGACCTGGCTATTCTTCCGCTGGTGTGAGCAACGGGGCATGATTACCTGCTAGCACAATACAAGGCAGCCTTGAGGCTGCTCAAAATTGTGTTGTTGCTGAACAGTCCCTAGATGGCCCCAGGAGCTGGGATTGCCTTTGTCACCATCTTCTATTCTGCAGTGAGAATACTCTAGGCAAGGAAGGAAAATCTGGCAAAGGAAAAAATCTGGAGAGTTATGAATGTGTCATTTTTAAGCAATCACTTTTAAGATGGATAGGATCAACATGTCCTCATTAATTTCCATTGGTATTGCATCAATTGAAGAATGTACTCGGTCAATAGTGGTCATTCTTTCCCAGCTTTTTTTTTAATTATTATTATGTTTTTCTTCCCTAGATGTATCTTTTCCTTGGAGATGAAAATTATAAAATTAAAGTCTAAAAATCTGCATAATTTCCTATATTACACTGGATATTGAAATTCATCCTGTAATTTCTGCCTTGACCCTGTAACTTGTAGGTAAGCTAGAAATACCTAAAAAACTGTTCAGTATAGACTTAAGGACTCTCACTGAATGAGAATCTAGAGAATCTACCAAGGCCCTTGGTAATTTGTTCCAGTGATTAATTACCCTCAGTGCTAATATTCTGCATCTTATTTTCAATATCTTTCTCTTTTAATCCTGCAATTTCAGTGAGACTGACAGGAGATTTTTTACAGTGTTCTATAGACAACTACTCAGCACCAGTCTACCTTAAGTAGTATATTGTTCTTTCCTTATTTCTCCCTTCCATAGTACATCAACAACCTTATGAAGTTCACTGAGTACTACAGATATACCTTTAAATATCAGGGGCTCAAGCATGACATAAAACCAGATCAGCACCTTCTGATGATTGCCAGAGAAACACTTACCTTAGTTTCTGTGTGTGTCAGAGGGGCCAAGATTTCAGGTGCAGTTACTCCCTGGCCTGTACTTAGCACCTTCAAGGATGTAGAGCTGAAGTCCTTTCGCTGAGTTAGTATTTGAAAATACTGTGATTATGTTGGTCAGTTTGCAGGGCACAGAATTTTTCCGATTGGGATTTTTCATATGTTTCCATAGAAATTAACATGGTGATGGAGGTGGTTGGAGGATATCAGAGTCTCCCCTTAGTTATGAAACATAAACTGTTACCAAAAGTAAATCTTATTTGCAGGCTAACTGATGCTGTAAAAATAACCAGTGGTAAAAAAGTGGTTGCATTGCCTTTAGTGCAGGCTACAATCTCCTGTTTGTGAATTAAACAGTACTGTTGGTGTATACTTTTCTCTTCTTCATCTCCTAATGTGCTTTAGTCCTAACCTAGAGGGACCACCTGTGAGCAAGAGGGTAGTTTAGTCTCCATGCTTATTCACTCCTTGCTCTCTCTGCTGAGACTGTCAAGCCAAGAATGCCAATTAGTTCAGCATTAACAAGCCTCTTTATGTGTTCTATTGGGCCTAAGAATTGACAGCTTCAATTCTGAATTTCCTTGGTTATGTGGATTTATGTTAAAATCTCGTTTCTCATGAAAATTTTCTCAAGCCACTAGTTGGGCTGTAACTAATTGTTTCAGAATTAGAAGTGGGTGCAAATCAAAATCTGGGCAGGTTACCCTTGGCCTTGGATATACTACCAGATCTGATCTGTGCAGCTCATGCTTAACTGTGTTTACAATGTTTCTGTGAAAGAAAGTGTTTTGTCCTAAAGCTGTGAAAGGTCTCAGTTTTATATTGATGGCTATGCATGGGACTGATCAGAAGCAAAGAATGGGGCTTGAAGTAAACT
The DNA here is from genome assembly GCA_025447755.1 of Corythornis vintsioides. Classification (NCBI taxonomy): domain Eukaryota; kingdom Metazoa; phylum Chordata; class Aves; order Coraciiformes; family Alcedinidae; genus Corythornis; species Corythornis vintsioides. The sequence continues at coordinate 48,069 of JAOEGS010020578.1, forward strand.
CTGTTCAAGGTCAAATTTTAAAAAGAATTTTAAATCCATGCTCTATATTTACTTCTTCATACATTTGGGTCGATGTTAGCCCACATCTGTAAAAGTAATGCGAGTGCCAACTGCTTATGTGCTACATAGGTACATTATATTTTCTCCTCTGTTACCTTAGATACTTGGAAGATATTTGGGTAAACTCCAGAAAAAACATGTTGACTTCCTTGGTTGTTCTACTCCTTGTATCATCCTAAAACTCTCTATCATGAGGGTTACGAAGAAAAAGCTGTCAATGATTAAGCTACTGTACTGTTAAGATCACAGTCTATCTCAGTATCCTGTATTTTCTCATTGCTTCCCTGTGGCAACCCCTCCCATTAAACTAGATGAGTCAGAACTGATATTTTGGTGCTTGTGTGCATAGGGTCTGACCCTCCTGGGATATAATTTTATGGTGATATATATCCCCATAACACCAATATGAAATAATCTACAAGCACCTTCAAAAAAAAAAAAAAAAAAAAAAAGGCAAAATCAGAGAGATTGTTTCTAACTCTGTTTTTTCATAAGCTGTACAGCAGTAGTCAGCATTCATTGAAAAATGTCTACAATCATGTTGTTTATAGCCCCATTGCATTAGTCAGCTTCCTTTAATAAATCAGATACAAGTTGTGACATGTTGTTAATTCGATCACTAATAACCTGCTCAAATTGCAAATCTATGTCAGCAGGTTGGTGTTGATTAAGTTGTAGTCACCAATAACATATTGTTTTAAATGACTGATAAATTTTATTTGCTGTGGTGATAGACTGCCTGATCTGTTGTAGGTTTGGGCTTGGTTGTTTGGTTTTTGTTTGATTTTTTTTGTTTGTTTGTGTGTGGGGGGGTTTTTTGTTTGTTTGTTTTTGTTGTTTGTTTTGTTTTGTTTTGTTTTTGTGGTTTGTTGTTGTTGTTTTGGTTTGGGTTTTTTTTTCTCCTCTTTTAAGCTTTGAAAAATGACACGAATGTCCCTGAGGTGGTCCTCTATAGGTCTTTCCCTCTGTTGCAAAGAGGGCTGGTAGCCACTAGAGGGGAGGAGACCGCCAGCTTTACTGAGCGCTTCACGCTACAACTTGAAGGTGCAGAAGCTGTCACGAGACTGCCCTACGAAATGGTTTAAAATATGTTATGAAGGTTAGTAAAAAATAAAAATAAAAGAACTGTTTTTCCCCCATGCCCCCACTCCCCTTATTGCATTTGAAATATTAATTTCTCAGCACATCGCATCTTTTTGAGGTGTTACTTTCTCAGGTAGATAACTGGTGGAGGGAAAAAACCTATGGTAACACACATTTTAAAATGTTACCTCTGAAGGTAATGTGTAAAATCTTTCAAAGCAAATACTTTAATTTCTATGCAAGGATAATGGCAAATTAGGGCGCGGTTTGGGATTAGCAAATATTTATTTTCTATGTGAAATGAGAAGTTGTTACTTTCTGTGTTTGAAGTTTCCAACCATTCTGTCCATTCCCCTCTTCCCCCTTTCCCCCAAACTACTGAAGAAATTACTAAACTACTAAAAACCTGAGCATCATTCTTACCAACTTTTTGAAACATATACGCTGTGTTATATGTAACCAAATGTAAGCCGGAATAGCAGAAATATTTATCTTCTGTAGATGGGTAAATATATATTTATATCTTTATATGTACAGTCTGACCTTTTTATTTATTTATTTATTTAATACAGAATAAAAATCTTGGTATTGTTAAAGAGCTATAATGTAGAACTGTAGCTTGCTACACTTACTCTCCTGAGTGTAATTGCACTAAGATCATTCAGTTTCCATTTGGAAAGCCAGTGGCAATTACTGGAATACAATGTATCATGCATTTGCTCACTGGATATAAAACGTATATACTAATTCGCAATAAAATGTAACAGCTGTCAGTGCATTTTCTGCTCTGTTACTTCAATAAATTGGAACTCTGACTAGAAAATGGGAATATTGCATTTTTACACACTCTGTAATGTGTTTGCTTTTTGAAAATACAATTTATTTTTTTTTGTGACAAAAATTGTGGTTTGTTATTACTGCTAGTGGATAAATATTCTTATATCAGAATGAATTACACGTGGTATCTGTAAAGAAGTAGTCATATTTTCTGCTTTTTATTGTAACCTGTCTTCAGTAAACAAAATGCACTTAACCTACTTCTGTCACATACTGGGTATATATATATTTATATTTAAGCATATCAATGGTTCAGGGATGAGGGGAGCTTATTTTGCCCTACCTTTGCAGGTATTTGGATAACTGGTTAATGTTTTGCAGGAAGTCACCATTTCTCTCTTGGATTTTTTTTATTTTTATTTTTATAAACATCTATATAGATAAATAGTTCTGGGAGACAGTTATTAAACATAAGTCCTCACATTATGAACTAGTGCATCTGAATTTTATTTAAGATAAAATGCCTGCACATTTGTGTAATTTTGTTACTTGAGGTCAGACTTTTCACAGATAATTAGCCTTTTACACACTGTGAAATCAACCTGCACTGGTTATTTGGCTAGACTCTTTGCTTCTGTTCTTTATTTCCCAGAAGGTTAACGTGCTGAAAATCTAGCTGCAAGCACATAGTACTGTCTCTTTGTGTTGCTAATTATCCCGTTGCATAATTATTAATATCAGGAGCAGGAAGAGGAAACAAGCACACCAAATAGACGTGAATGCTAGTGTTCTGGCAGGAAGCTAGTCCTGCATTAATAAAATGTGCCTGTGCCAATATCATAGAAGATAGGAGCGTTCCTTGTTAAGGATCATTTATTAACTGAGATCATCTTTTAGTTCGCCTTGGGGTAATGACTAATGTCAATGGCAAATTTCACAGTTGTCTAGAGAAATGAATTAAATTTGTAATAAAAAGCCCTTCGGCTTGTTGTACATGTTCATTTATTGGAGTAGTTGAACTAGGAGAACTGTAAGGCAACCAAGAACATTGGCTTAATTTTCCTTACATATAATAGTGACCTTTAGCTTCATATTGAAAAAGTTACCTATTATAGACTGGTAAATTAAATGAGAAGTTCCTCTAATACAAAATAAACTAAGTGACTGAGTGAAGTTAAACGGCCCTTGAGCTTATGAGTTTTTTGACAGAAACAATTTTTTTTTTTCTAAGTTGGTTCTGTGTAAGCCTTACGAAGGTGGTTTGGTGTCTAATCAGTCAGATAAAACAATACAAAGTGGGAGGCTAAGAAGTGTATAGAAGCCCATCTTGAAGGATACCAGGATGACTGCAAACTTGGGATAGTACAGTGACATTTTTCTTATTCAATGTGTGGTTTTGTTTGAAAACTTTCAAATGCTATGTTTCCTTTTCAGTAAACTCAAAGAAACCTGCATCAATTTATAAAAGGGTGTGTTGTTTTGTTTTTAATGTATATGTGCATAAAATACAGAAGTGTTAAAATATTGTTACTGCAGAGAATAAATATTGACAGGAAAATATCAAATATAAGAAGAAGTGGCATAGCATGCACTGAAGCGCAGATAGAATGAGAATTTGAAATCATCCTTTGCTCCTAGGTCAAAGGACAAGAGAGTTTCTGATTTCAGGGTATATATTTTAGTCCTGGGAAATAAAATAAGCTCTGTCCCAATAGCAATTTAATACAGATTGTATTTAATTTTATTGTGGTAGGTTTCTCTTTCTCAAAAAATATACCATGCCTTACTGAACACAAGAAAAATGTTGGGGGGAACTCAGCAGACAGCAATAGAAAAATCCTTTTGAAAGAAAATGGAAGTGGGAATACATTTACTTTAACATCAACATCTAGTTGAGTTTGGGATGGGCTTATATGGTGAGCACTCAAATCATACCTAGGTGCTTGGAAAATGGTCAAAATGAGTAGAAGAACTCTTTTTTAATCCGCATGTTTGTTAAAGTTCATGGGAGGATTGTGGTGCCAATGTTTTAAAAAACAGTTTTGTGTTACATATAAATTCTTTATTTCATTCTGTGTAGTAGGTGTGTTTGCATGATCTAGTGGAAAAACACGTGTTTATTTCCATCAAATTTAGTATGACGGTCAACTAATTTTCTCTGAATGATCCTGATGGTCTAAAAGTTTTGCAGATGTGAAATTCTCCACACTGCACAATCATAAAAATAACTTCTGGAAGTTTGGTGAGAAGCTGCATATTTTAATGGATACTTTCCTCATAAAATATTTTTAATAGTTTTTCAGGTGAATAAAAGGATGTTGTTAATATAACTGACTGGGGTTAGAAATAAATTTGGAGTGACTAGTAAAACAAACATGCAAATATCAATACAAATACTTAACAGCTCCCAGGGTAAACCATAGGTTGTTAACAGAGATACAGAAATAGGAAGTTTTTATGGAATTTTGGCTACTCATGTCTACATTCTTATTGTGCATCCAAAGCAAGAATGCATTATTTCAAATGTAAAATTAGACTATGAGGAAAAAATATATAGTCAAGTATAATATTCAGAGATTCTAATATATCCACAGGGAGTCAGTGTTGCCAGGGGTCTTTTTTACACCCGTCAGTTAATGGACCCAAACTAGGGAGGCAGAAAATAGGGAGTTAAATGCAGAGGTACAAAGCTGCTAATGGTTACTGTTTATTTTTTCTGACAGAGAAGGTCAACTTTAATTTTGTATCTGTCACATGCCTGAATTCTAATGTATCATGTTAGCAGCTTTTACGAATATTCCAGAGATAGTTATCAGAACCTAATGCAGAAATTAAGTATGGTGGTTTTCATAAGTGGGGGAGGGAAGTGGTAGGTTTACATTGTCCTTCAATGTAAATTGTCACTGAGTTTAGCAGGACAACTGTCTTTCTTTAAAATTCAGGTTAATGTTCATTGAGAAGAAAGGATGATAAAAAATTTTTAATCTACACGTCTCTGAGTGGAATCTAGAAGTTAATATTTTGCTTTATTTTAAATTCAGAAAAATATTTTAGAATTTCTTTTTCTTAAGAAGCAAAAAAGGATTTTGTTTACTTATAAGTACTTACATTGAATTTTCTTGCTAGCAAGAATGTACAGTAGCAAAAGACTTTCATTTCAGAAAAGCTTTTCTAAAATCCAGCCACTGAAAGTTGTGACTATGGTAAGCAAGTCCTATGGTTTTAAAATAAATATTATAATGCCCACTCAGAATGTGGGCATGAGTATGTATAAAATGTGTGTTTTGCGTTCAGTTTTCAGTATGTTGACTTAAAGTGGTGGGGTTTTTTTCTTGTTTGTTTTTTGTTTGTTTGTTTTGGGGTTTTTTTTAATGGGAGGAAAAAAAAATCAGCTAGGACCTGATCTAATCATGACCAAAAAAAAAAAAAAAAAAAGCTAATATTGGAGCTGATAAATACTGTGACTGTGTACAGGTACTTGCAAATATAGAATTCTATGAGGAGAATTAATATTTGTCTTTATGTTTCCGGAAAAGGAGAATAACTTCCACCTAATTTTCGTTCACAAGTTTTTTCTGGGAGGTTTATGATTGATAATATAAATACTTTTTAAAGAACTCAGCCAAACAAATGTCCTTGCAGGCAAGAATATGAAAGTGTGTTACTATTCTGCAATTAAATTAAACAATTGAGTATGCATTTCCTTAAATTAAGGCACTATCCTCAATATTTACAAAATGAGCACCTTTAGAACTTGCAGCACTTGTCAAACTGTTTAAGAAATTTTGGTGTGAGGAATATCTGAAATTTAGTCTATTCTTAAGTTAGGCAGGTACAGATATAAGTAGTTAAGCTTGAAAGTGCTGTATTGCTTTTGGGCTTTTGTGTTAGATTATTTTTTTTCAATTCTATTAGTCACTAGGAAAAGAACTTTAGTCTATGCCTTCTGTTTTACTTGAACTAAATTTTGTATTTCTGTTTACTTAAACTAAATTTAGTATTTCCTATAAGAAGTATTTTCTACATTTTGTTGCCCTGGTTGTTGGTTTTTAAATTATTTTTTCTCCTCTTTGTAAACTGTAGTATCTACTTTTCTTAGCCTTAGCTGACCAAGAAGTAAAGCAGCATGGGAGGAATAAAGCAGATATGGGTGGGGTTCTCTGAAGCAGGTTCATTTTCTCTCTATGCATTTCTCTGCTGTGGAATAGACTTTATGCTTATTCACAGAGAGGGAGTTTAGAAATGTTTTTAGAAAATGCAGATGTGCAAAGCATTCTTAATAAGGATGGGAAAAGAGTTTGCACTCCTCTTTTAACCACTCTCTCACCTCAGCCCTTTTCAGCATGTAACCTTATTCTCTGTGGGATTACTTGGATGAAAACCAATTAGAGAACTGCTCACACAATATAAATGCATACAGATTAGTACAGATTGAACAGTACCAATGCCAACTAATCATACAGTATATAAAGTCCTAAACAATATAGATATTAAGGAATGATGGGGAAATGGACTCATATTGTTATAAAACTGAACACAAAATGGAAGCAGCATAAAACTGTTTATTTAAATAATAAATAAAGTATAGGTTTACTCTTCCCCCTTCCTTGTTTTTTCCCTTTGTGGCAATCTGCCACAGATATTTAGAAAAGCTAAATATAGAGAAAAGTCAGCCTACATGTTTTCCTGGGTATTACTCATGCTTTTGTGGTAACATTACTTCTTTGTTGTTTCCCATCCTTTAACTACCCATCCCCTCAATAATCTCAAATGCAGCACTTATTCTCCAGCTGGGATGAGAATGGGAGAATGTTCTCCTCTGAGGAAGATGCTGATGCCAGTATAAAGGTGTCTGGCAGGGACAAACAGAGACTGTGAATATAGCTGAGTTATTTTAAAGCATGGCCCCCAAGAACTATGCAGCCTGAAGGATTTGTTTCACTGAGTGAAGTCTATAAGAGGAATGATTGAAGATCCATGAGATCAGCTATCATTTCTCTTTGCATTAGTGTTGTCAATTCCTGACATTCCAGGGAGGATATTTTGAGGAAAATATAGTATTTTCTTCTCTTCATGCCTGTTGCCCAGCAATGGAAATGGAATGATAAAATAATCCATGGTTCCATCAGGTTTCATGCTCTCTTTGTACTATAACATCTTGTTCAGATGTCCCTACAGCTTTGGTCCTGTGGTTTTGGTTGTGTTTTTTAGTTTGTTTTGATTTTGGTGGGTTCTTTTGTTGCGTTTTGTTTGGTTTGGTTGGGTTTTTTTTTCCTTTTTTATTTTCTTCTTTTTCCATTATTAATAGGAAAGAACTAGGCTTTCTAATGAACAATAAGCTCTTCCTACCCTCCCCCCTCAGATGTTTCTTTGTTATATGTAATCATGGTTAAACCTCTTGGCTTTTTTAAATATTATCACAGACCATTTTCAGGTGGCTCCTAATTAAAGCCATGTGAGGTACCCAGTATTTAATATTTAATAGTTCATAGTTAATAAAAAGGTTTTTTAATTCTTGAAAATGTGTTTTGGCAATAGTCTTGACATAATGTGCTAGAATTTTGAGTGTCCTGTTTCATAACTTCTCCTGAGCAATTATCTGGCTGATCTCTTAGCTGCCGAACTAAATTGCCCACTTGCTATTATATCGTAAGTGAGAGTAAGAAGTCTATCTAGATATAGCTACAAGCCAAAAGTGAAAGATAAAAGCACTCATAAAAGAACTGAGACATGTTCAGATTGGAAAAACAAAAAAAACCAACAAACCAAACTCAAGACAAATTAAAGAAATTAAATAGTTTGAAGAAGAGAATGGTGTACACATTAGTCTTCTCCAGAACAGCTGTCATTTTTTAGACCAACACTGATTATGCATTGAATTTTATTCTGGAAGTGTTTAGTATAACATTCAGAAAAAAAGGCTAATTACTTTAGTAGTAACTCCCTGTACTTTATGGTGTCTGTCTCTAGCTTCAAAGAAGAGGTAAATTTCTGCTACCATGGTTATTACATTATTTTAGCTGGATTTCTGCACTTCAGTTTTAATACAGATGTGCACTATCTCAAATGTCTGCATTCATTAATCTCTAATTATTTAGTTCTTAGTTCTGTAGCTGATACCCAGAGCCAAATCCTGACTTGAGCTCAGGTACCAATTATGTCTGAACAAGAAGTACTGGATAGACCCTTTTGCATGTGACCCTCTCATTGAATGGTGTCTAAATGCCATCATTTCCTTAGCTGGAATAGTCTAGTAATTATTCCCCTACCATGGAAGAAAGTGATTTTAGAAGTGTTGGAGAAACAGCCAGTAGATAGCCTTGTACTTAAGCTGTGTGACTTTTTAGTGCCACAGAGAAGAGGGCAGCAGGGACCAACTGTCTAGTCTGAGTTCATGGACTCCTCCAACCATGGTTTGTTCTAGACCTACAGGCTTTGTGACTTAACAGATTGCTTCCTTGTTGGAACTTTTCATTTCTGACCTTAATGAAAGTACATGTTAGAAGATATGAGGAACTATGCTGGGGCTGCTGGATTTTGCCTGGAGATGGGATCACTGGGGTTATTAATAGAGTAATAGAATAATAAAACAATAGAATTGTTCTGGTTGGATGAGACCTTTCAGTTTGGCAAGCCTAGCTGTTAACACAACGCTGTCAGGTCATCACCAAACCATGTCCCCACCACATCTACATGTGTTTAAAATACCTTCAGGGATGGTGACTCCACTGCTTCCATGGGCAGCCTCTTCCAGTGCCTGACAAACCTTTTTGTGAAGACATTTTTCCTAATGTCCAAACTAAACCTCCCCCAATACAACTTGAAGCCATTTCCTCTTGTCCTATTGCTTGCTACATAGGAAAGCAGACTGACTGCCACCTTGTTACAACATCCTTTCATGCCACGTCTCAGTGAATTTGAAGGAGTACTAACCTTTTCCATGAGAAATTCAGTCCTGATAGTTTGAAATTTAAGAAAGAGTCACTTCTTACTATTAATATAATTTCTCAGATCTTCCACAACTGGATTAATTTTTCCTTTAACATCTTTTATTGCCATTGCCTCATTACTCCCAAACCCACCTTGGTACTGATTTAAGAAGGAACCAGGTTACCCTGTTGCATTGCTATGGAATGTCAACATCTGACCCTCCTGAAAAGGTAAAAATGAGCTTGTTCAGTTCATCTGAATGTTTAAGGCATATGAGGACATATTATTATTTACCATAATAACAAACAATGGAGATGGGAAGTTTTAATTTAGATTACTTTGCCACATCGCCTATAATACCAAGTTAAATAAAGCAGATTTTGAAATGCATTATTCCCATCTAACAAGCTGGACTATATTTTTCAGATGGTCACTGAGGATTTATTCTCTTTTTGTATCTGTCACAGATTTGTCAAGGACTTCTCAAGGAACTGAGGCATCACAAATCCAAAGGTTTTAAAAATGAGGAAAAAAACCAATTAGGTCATCAACTCCTCCCTTCAGCTAGGAGAGATTTGTCACTGGCATCATAGTCTAACGTGCTTTGTCCAGTCCAAGTTTTAATGACACTTGTTCTTGTCTAGAAATTCTGGCAAGAGAGGTAATGTTTTATGGGAAAAAAAAAAATAAAATTCACTGGACAAAGACTACTAACATAGGAAATTATATGGGGGTCAGAGGTTTTACGTGAATTTTCTGCAGTATCAGAAAGCACTTGTGCAAAAACCAGTGAAGAAAGTCTGGACCAGCTGAGGGAAGATGCCCACAGTTTTTGCACATAAACCATAAACTATAGCAGAACATTGATTTTTTAATAACAATTTTTATGTTGTTCTCAATAAATGTATTGTTAGAAAAAAAAAAGAGTAAAGGATGGAATTTTGCATCTGAGTGGACAAAAGAGAAAATTGCCTGCCAAGGGTAATAGAAGTGCAGTGCAATACTATTTCTGCTGCAAGTACAGGATGGTGTAAGAAAGCAGCATGCTGCTTACTTATCTCAAAAAACACGCTTCATCCTGAAAACCTGCCAGAACTAACAAGACATCATAGGTCAATTCCTGTTCCCAAAGAAGTAAGCAAGGATCTTGGCATTGACTTCCTTGGGGTTAGGATTTCACACAATAGTTGAAATTTCTGTTGTGTGGTGCAGTGCCAAAGGGTTGCTGGAACTTCTACTCATGAATATGCATGCATGGTACTATACTGGGAAGTGAAATTAGTGCTTCAAAGAAACCGGGAGAAGTCAATGTCTGGGATGCTTTCTGTATCATCTCCTGACCAGGTCTCATTTCTGCTAGGCAGATACTAATCCCAGACATTTCTTATGAGTCTGCATTCCAGAGAACAATAAACTAACTTAAAGACTGTGTTTTCTCAAATTCCTTTTTAATATCCTGTTCATGGTCCTGAGTGTGTAAGTAAGTGATATTGTTATGCTTAGACTTCAGTAGTATTTTTGAATGCTATCTTTAAGGAAGTAGTGTCAGGGCATCATGTGAATTGTGAGGGAAAGGAATACCATAGCTGACTACCTCCTATGACCAATAAAACTCTGTGACATGCTCTTTCAGACTTCACTCTGTCATTGACACTGTCAGTTCCAGACTTCCTGTTGGTCATATCTATGATCCTAGGCAGTGAAGGAGGAGAGGCAAAACTGCCCTCCAAATAGTAGAGATCTTAGTGAGGATCCTGAAGATCAGGATGAAGACTCTAAGTGGATTAGTGGTCTCTGCTTTAGTAGATGTGATTTTCTGTACTATTTGGAGCACCTGCATATGCCCTGGGTACTTTTGTAGCACCTACCTCAGCAATAATTTCATTGAGATAATTTTCATCCCCAGTTTTAATAATTCAGATTTAATATGGAAGGAATTATAAATATGGCCTCCTAGTCAAATTTGTGAATATAGTATTTATTATGTATTTATTAAAAACTCACATTTTCCATAGCTTGTCCACCCTCCAATACTGGAAAATCTGAATTAAAGAAAAAAAACTCTTAAGAATAGTAGAAATTATGTATTTCTGAGTATGAAGAGTTGTGGAGGACAACAAATTAATATGATTTTACTTTATAATTTTCAAAAATCTACAGATTTTTTTACCTTTCTTTGCCGACTATCAGCTGTTGGGGCTGCTTTGAAGTTATTTGGGAAACTGAGTCATAGGAAAGGTTTTGA
>JAOEGS010020578.1:88359-99379 GCA_025447755.1 Corythornis vintsioides
TTCCTTCCTTCCTTCCTTCCTTCCTTCCTTCCTTCCTTCCTTCCTTCCTTCCTTCCTTCCTTCCTTCCTTCCTCTTGTTGAAACTAAGCAGTTACTTGCTAAATCATATGATTTTGATTCAGTATGTCCACAAGGCAATTATTACATGAGACAATAATGTGTTGGATAGGTCAGTGCAGGACCTGTCCTATGGTGAACAGCTACATCCTCTACATAGTCAATGGAAAGGTCAAGCAGCTGGCTTCCTGAAGAAGATCCTGAGTTAAGATTTGACCTGAATTAGTTATACATGAACAATACAGTAGGACTTTTGGAGGAGCAATTGACAGTGGTGACTGAAGGAGGAAGAGTGAATAAAAAATTTTGAGTTGGCTGTAAAATTAAGACAAAATACCTACTGGTAAACAAAATTCTCCTTCACTGGAGTCCTGGGAAATAATTGTCTTCTTTGATGTTACTATCCCATCAATTATATTCATGTACTGAAGAACTGAGAAGAGATCTCTTTGTGAAATGGCACTATTATAAAAATTATTCTATCTGTAATGAAAAGTCTGAACCTTCAGTTCACTTCCTGAACTTGAACTTATGCAACTGCACTTAGGGCAGAGGCTGCTAAATAAACACTGTGTTTGCTAAGAGATACACATAGGAGTTCCTATTTTATTTGCAACATAATATTTAGCCCATGGGATTTTGTGGTGTTTTTTTGTGGTGTAGTTTTCAAATAAACAAATAAATAGATAGATAGATAGATAGATAGATAGATAGATAGATATAGATAGATAGATAGATAGATAGATAAATATCAAATGCCATTTTAATTTCCCTTTTCCTTTCTTAATGCAACTTACATAAAAAGCAAAGAAATTAAATCATTTCTGAATAACCATTAATATGTCGCTCACATTTCAGCTTATATTACTTTGTTTTGGGCATATTAGACTGTGTTCGTTTGATATGTTTAATTTTTGCAATTGAAGCTTTCTGAACTCACAGTGAGGTATTTGTGGAAAGTTAATTAGACTGTGCAAACTCACTAACATCTGTATTCTACTTAAAATAATTGAAATTGCCTTTTATAGTACAGTTAAAAAAATAAAATCATTAGTAAGGTTTTCTGCAATATAAATGACCCAAGCATGTTTGAGTCTTTAGGCAGGCTTGATCAACTTTCTTTAGGCTGAGTGGAAAAACAACAACAAAAAAGTAGTAAATTTTACTCAATTGTTATTTAAAGACCTTATAGTTATCTTGAAAGATAAAATAAAACAGACAATATACTTCCATCTCTTTCTCTAAAACACATTATCAGTCTTAGAGAAAATATATTTGAGGAAGCAGATATTATTATAGTTTAAATAATGACCTTGATCAAATTGGGCCAAAATATTTTTATCAGACTGATTTAGAAGGAGGTGGACAGCTGAAAGGTCAGGAGATACTAGTATTTTCAGCAACTAACCCAACATTATTCATTATCATAACCGGAATATGTTTGGTTTGATTCATTCCATTCAACTGCAGACACCAAAGTGAGAAAAGCACCATACCTGGAAAGAAAATCAGTAAAATTAAGAAATTGAGAAGACCATCCCAATTCCAGATGTGTTTTTTTGTTTTGGGTTTGTTTGTTTGTTTTTTTTTCCCTGCTCTGGGCACTCAGAGTGATTAAAGACAAGTGAGATAAGACTGGAGGTCTGTCACTAGGCCTGAGATGGCATAAGTGACCCACTAACAACCTGGTTGTGTAGCAGTGAAGTCTGTGAAATCTGTCAAAATCCAACAGGTAAGGGTCAAGATCCAGGGGGTACTGTAGCCCTTTCCTATTACTTACAAGTGAGCCCATGTGTTTTTCCCATGTTAGAAAATTTTCCTAGGAAAGAACACATATCAGACGTAGACATCTAAAGACCTATAGAAAAAGAAAGCAAAGTTTAGTATGCTTGTATTTCCTTTTGCAATATGTTTTCTGTTATCTCTTAGCAGGGCATCTCTTCGTACAAAACAATTTTAACAAAAAAAGTATTTTGATGGGAGATTCTTCTTAATCTTTCCAATTTCCAAATGATCTTTCTCAAAGATATTGCTGTGTTATAGGGTTATCTATGCAATTTTAAATTTTACAAACTATCTTAAAATTCCCTGAGAATATTCTTTCACAATATTTATAATGTGAATATTCAGCAGCAAAACATTCAGGTGAAATAGATAAAGAAATATTTAGAGGTATTGATCTATACTGCTGTGGCAATAAACACTGCTGACCACTGAAGAGTATTTCTGATGCCACAAAATAAACAACTGTGTTCATATACCAGTGACGCATCAAAGTTTATAGCTACAAACAGATGTAAAATGATGAGATGAGAATATAGATATAATTGTACTGGTCAGTATTAGAAAGAAAAATGCATGTTGATGTTTTTATGACTATCATCACAATATGGTGGCAGTAGGTGGGATGTACATACTTGAACTTGTACATACTCCCCTCCATGGAGTTGCTGCTAGAGGCTGTCTCACTGCCATAGTCCAGCCCTGACCCTAGATGAGTGGAGGCAGCTGCAACAACACATATGAGCACTCCCAGTAAACTATGCTATTTGGCAATCAGTTGTGGAAGGAATCCATCCAGAAAGACAAGTTATGAATGTAACATAACCCCTCTGCCAATGTGTGTAGCACTTAAGTACAAAGTCTATGTACTTTCTAAGAATCCTTTAAAAAATCTGTCACCCATTTGGCTCACTCCCTGATTGATAGCTGTATACATTCCATGACTTAGAAACTTTAAAAAGTAAACATCTGGATTTTCTTGACAGGTGATTTTTTTCCCTTACTTGCACTTGGGAATCCTTCAGTACATTAATAACTTTAAGTGGGAAGCCAGATAAACAGCAAGCTGTATATGAAAATACTTCCCTGAGAAGTGCATAAGGGTAATGATGGTCTTCCTAACTTCAGTTTCTATTATTGTAAAGCTTATAGATTAAACCCTAAAGACAGTCAGAGGATGCAACAGGATGCACCCTCCCCCAGTATTTCTGTTGTCATTCAGGAAATTAGGCACTAGGAATTGTCTGCTTTGTGATCAACTTCTAGACAGCTAAGCAGATGAGCAACTAGTAGTCACAGGTAGAAAACACAGGTATCAGGTCATCTCTGGCCAAATTGTCTGAAATTAGTTACCAGAGCCAAGAACCTTTTGATGGTGTTTCAGGGACACCACCAGTTCAGTCAGACTTGCTAAGGTTTTGGCAAGAAAGCATGAACTCCATATTGAAACAAACTGATGGAATTTGAACTAAAATTTCATGAAAGGTGAAGTACAACATACAGAACTACTTACTTTGGATTCCTTGTATGCCTGTTGATGAACATCTACCCTTGTGTGCCTTGTATATTGGAGAACCACACACATGTATGACATAGATTGCGTTGCCAGTTCTCCCTTTTGCTCTGGTGGCTTTTGTACATTAAGACAGAATCTTAGTTTTCATCTGCTTCCTCTGAAAATAGCCATGAACAAAAGATCATGTCCAAAGAACAATCTAGATAAGCTGAGATCAATTGTATGAGGTTTAACAAGGCCAAGTGCTGGGTCCTGCACTTCAGTCACAACAACCCCAGGCAACACTACGGATGGAGAAGTGTCTGGAAAGGTGTTTGTTAGTAAAGGACCTGAGGGTGCTGGTGGACAGCCAGCTGAATATGAGCCAGCAGTGTGCTCAGGTGACCAAGGAGGTCAATGACATCCTGCTCTGCATCAAAACAGCAAGTTCTACAGGAGTAGGGCAGTGACTGTGACTGTACTCAGTACTGGGAAGGCTGCAGCTTGAGTATTGTGTTCAGTTTTGAGCACTGCAGTATAGGAAAGAAATTGAGGTGCTAAAGTGGGTCCAGAACAAAACGATGAAACTGGTGAAGGGTCTAGAGACCATGTCTTATGAAGAGGTGCTGAGGGAATTGGGGTTATTTAGTCTAGAGAAAAGGAAGATGAGGGTAGATCTTATTATTCTCTAAAATTACCTGAAAGTAGGTTATAGTTAGATGGGTTTTAGTCACTTCTCCCAAGTAACTAGTCCTAGGATGAGAGATATTGGTCTTAAGTTGTGCCAGAGGAGTTTTAGATTGGATATTAGGAAAACTTTCTATACTGAAAGAACAGTGAGACATTGGAACAGTCTGCCCAGGGAGGTGTTAGAGTCACCTCAAAAAACATGTGGACATGGTACTTCGGGACATAATTTCGTGGTCATCATAATTTTGGGTAGACACTGGACCTGATGATCTTGGAGGTCTTCGCCAAACTAATGATTTGCTTAATCTATGATTCTCTGACTCTGTTTATTTGGATTTTAATAGATACTTCTAAATTAAACAAATAACTGTTTTTACTTTTGTTGACATTCTTGTAGAAAAAATAAGTACTAATAAGAATGTGTATATACTCTGCGGTATACAGAGGACCTAAATTTTTCAAGAATGTAACTTCACTGGTTCTTGATGGAATCTGAAAAATCTGTTACCATCACTTTTTGTCAAGGGAAGAGCAATTTAAATTTCTGATTGTTATGCATTGCTTGGCAGAGATCACTGATGCATAATCCTGATGATCCTGATCTGTGTTCATTCTTAAAATCTATGTATTTACTCTTGAGAAGTGTAAATAACATTAGATTTTAGTATTAACAGATTTTGCAGTAGAAATTCCAGAAACATGAACCTCAAAGATTTTGGCAGCAACTGCCAGGGTAAAGAGTTTCTTTAGGCAAGGATCTAAGAACTCTTTTGCTTCAAAGAAGAAATATGGTGCTTTTTTCCCCCTGACTTTTATAGAAGAATTGTCAACAACTTCCAAATGGCATAGTGAATTCCAGTTCTTTTAAAAGTTATGGGGCTAAACTAATTGCAATTAATTCATCCCAAACCTTTAGTGGTACCAACTAAAATTTATATAGAGAGGACACTAAGGTATTGACAGACTGTGTAAGTGATTTAGGAACATAACTGTTCTTGACTTGTGCATAGATGTGTTCTTGAATTATTGTTCTACTCATAAAAATACTCAGGTCCTCTCTTCTTTTTGCTATCCTGTGCCCTTAACTCTGAAAAATATATTTTAAATCCCAGTAGTACTAGTCAAATACTTTGCAGAAGAACCTGCTGTATGTCTGTTATACCGTTGAAATCAACAGCATTCTCTACTTAAAGCAAATGATTGTGCACTAATTTCTTAGTGCAAGAAAAATAAAAGAAAATTGTCCCAAACCAGCACGGTATCTTAAACCAGTATATAATATCCTTAAAAGTTTGTAAATTATTACTTTATTCACTTTGGAAGGCAATATATCTTCATCAGTGAAGACACAAAATTTAAATGCAAGACTGTAATAGCTATTTACTTACCCATCCTTTCACTCTAACAAACAGTATTTAGAAACACTATAAACTAACATTTCTGCCTCTTCTATAGAATAGAGAAGTACTTTTTCTTAATTCAGATACCTGCAAAGGTGATTTAACAAACTCATTCTTCTTCATGTGACATAATAAAATCAGATAGCATAGTGAACTGATTGCCATTATTCTTCAAAGTTTGTTTTCCTGAGTGTAGCAGATGCATATCATGAGCTGTTTAAACATCAAAAAGCATTGCTTGTGGATATGATATTACATTCCTATATCTGTGTTTCCTCCTTAATGACAAAATATGCATTTTCATAGAAAGTTGTGCTGATAAAACCACTTTAAGGTAAGCACATAATTGTTTGAAAAGTATTTATCAAAAGATTTTATTAGCAAAATATTTTAATCACTATAGTTTATGTAGACTAAATGTAAGCATTTATGAATACAGGCTAAACACTCATTATAAATTTGCACAGAAAATAATAAAATATTATGTATGAAATGAATCATTAGCATGGACCATTAAGTCCTCTATTTTCCTTTAATTGAATTTGTCAGTAGCACCCTCTTTAACTGAAAACCAGTCATAACCACAAAATTAAATAATAATTAAAGAAACAACCATTCAAAGAGTTGCTTGGTAGCTAAGGTGCCATTTAACCAAAACAGCAATTTAATGTAAATTGCAGCCCATGTAGACATAGTTCTGAAAATTATACATCCTGTGGTTCATATATGTTTGAATTGGCAGAACATTTTCATCATCACAGTCTAGATGTTCTTATACCCATTGTGTAAACATCAAGAAAGACTGAATAAATGGGTGAAAATAGGTATAAATAGACCTATGGCAATTAAAGTTAATTAAGACATTACAAAAATAAACTACTGGCTGTTCAGTACATTTTTAGCAGCTTGGAAAATACACCAACTTCTAGTATATGCATTCTGTCTCTGTATATAGCAATTCAAAAAAGATATATTGAATGTTGAATCAAAAATAATGCTTTGCCCATCTGCAGGGTTTTTTTCTAATTTCACCCAATTATTAAAAAAGAGGTGGAATTTCCTATTTAGACTGTGTTACACAACTTTCTTCACAACAAAAAGAAAATCCCAAACACAAACAATCAAACAAACAAAACCAGCACAAAAAAACCCAACAACAACAAAAAAAACCCCAAAACAACAAAAAGCACCAAAACAAAATGGAAAAAAAAGTCCACAACAAAACAAAATAACTCTCAATTACATAATGTTTCAGAGAAAAGTGGATCTTGTTTATACATTGATGAAATTCAGAAAATGTCCAATAGCCCCCCACTGTGTATATGGAGACCTGCTCCAACTATTCGAGAGTCAGTACTGGGACTATAATTTCTTCTTTCTGATGATTCCTTCACATCAATTACCTTCTGGATGCTAGCATTTTTAACTCAAAAATTCTGTTTTTGCGCAACCAGCAGGGGGAGGTAGGATTTAAGTAAATAAACTGGGGAAACTTTGTTGAAGCAAGTAGTTTTAAAAAGGGGATGGTGATGGGAAGTTTGAACAAAGAAAGAGGTAATACAAGACACTATGGTTGATATTTTGATTGCTACTTTCATGTCAATCAAACCACAACATCCAGTTGCCACACGTGTGCAATTTGAAAGAGCGTACATCAGTTTGTCCTTTTTCCAATGCAAGCCCCTTTTTGCTGTGAATATACAGCTGTAGTAAAAAATATTTTATTTCCATTATCTGGTAACAAGCTAATAAGAAAAAACAGAGCTGTAAGTAAATGACATTACAAGTTTCAAAGAGAATGTCTCTTGTTTAAATATTTCACATAATTGACTACTTGTGTGTAGGAACCAATGAAAGAGAAGCACAGCTGGACTGAATGCCCTGAAATTATTTTCAGAAATACATATCTCATTGTACTTTTCAATTCTTACTTATACAGCTTTCATTCTTTTGCAGAACAATTTACAAAATAACTTGCGCAACTATTATGGTTGAATGTTGAATCTGGTAAGAGAATTGCAAGGAGATATTTTCAGTCAGAGGACCAAACATCTTGATGTATATTCATGTCTTCTCCATGATTGTTATAATTTAGGGATATGATGAGAGTGATAGTCAATATGTATGCTTGTCGTCACACAGGACATATTTTGCAGAGCAAGAAAGTGTACAGCCCTGCTACGAACAACAGAGCTGATCAGCTTTGTAACTGTGTTCTGTACCACCCAGGATGAAAGGCACAACCATGACCTAAGAGCTTCCCTGGTAAAGCTGCACATGCAAAGCTGCTTACAGCTAGAAGGGTGAAGGGCAAAGTATACCATATTGCCCATAGATTAATATCCTGCTATTTAGCTGTGTGGATCATGAATGAGTTTAATCAGGCCATTTCTTGTTTTGTACACTCTTGCAGATCCCAAGTGTTACCTTCCTCATAGATGACCTTGATCTACTTACCTCCATGCAGTCTATACTTCCCTTTTCAAATACAAATAAAATGTGCATGCTATTTGTTTAAAACTATAAATTATTTGCATATGCATTTTATATATATTAATTATTAAGAACATACAGGCTTGATAAGGAAGTATATGTTAATGTTTTCCACTGCAGACCATCTCCGCAAGAGATGCTGTTGCCCTAAGTTCCTCAGGTACAAGGTGTATTTGTGCAACAGACCCTATAGTACAGTATAGTGTGGTAGGTATGTTTTGCCATGGTTGAGTTACCTTCACTGTAACTTTCTACTCTCCAGTGACACCCAGTCCCAAAGAAGCATGCAGATATAACAGTTTTTTGTAATTACAGCTTTGACGAGTTATTTGAATCAATGTGTTCCAGAGCACAGGAAAAGTTCCAGCCTCATGGCTTTGATACTGACAGATCTGGTGCAAAGTGGGTGTTTGGATACAATGCCAAGCATAATTGGTGCCAGCAGTGGAGATTACATGTGCTGGTTCTATGGAAACTTATAGAGTTATACAACTTCTGGTATCAAGGCCACGTATGGTAGTACACATAAGTCAGAACACAGCCTTCATGTGACATCTGTATTATTAATTTGGTGTCAGACTTCTCTGATTTTGCAAATAAGGAGGAATACAGCCCTTGTTGCTTTGTTTCTGCACTTCTGTCAAGTCCTTCACTCAAATCAGAGGGTAGATGCTGGCACCATCCTCCAGATTCAGCTGTTCTTCTTCACCAAGTTTCAAATATAGAATCTAGAAATTTTTATTTTACCTCCTTCAGTAAGGCCATCTGTTCCCATAGCTGTTTTCAAAACACCTGGTATTATCTTTTTTAGAATTTCTGGACTTCTATGGTTTTTTGAATCTTGTTTATGGCACAATAAGGAGTTGGAAATACTCTTTTAAGTAAAGCAGTATATCTATATCTTATGTTGCATTTCCCATTTGTCATGTAGGAAAGTAGCAGGCCATTCTGAATGAATCCAAAAGACCATTTCACCTATAGTTCTGCCATCATCATATGTATATTGAAAATACTTTACAAATTGAAAAGGAAATGTGTGCTAAAACTGAGTGACAACAATTCCTCAGAGCTCAAACATGGGATTATTTTATTGAAATAATTTCTTAGAGGGAATAGTTTGTTTCATTCCCTTTCTCCACAACAAGTAATCTTGGCACATTGCAATAAAGTTTTCCAGAAAACTCATCATCTTAACACAAATATTTTATACTCTTACTTAAATAACTAAAGGCCTGGATTTAAAACCACAAATTCACAACCTGGAAATACCCCACAAACTCATTGTGATTTTGCAGTTGCATGACAAAGATATGAAGGCTTGATGGATCTAAGAAGGGATTTGTGGTCTGGAGCACTCAGTGAAATTCCTTGGCCGGTCTTACGCAGAATGTCAGACTAGACTCTGGTGATCACTTCTGGCCTTAAAATAGAATAATTTAAAACAGATTCACTTCCAGCAGTTTCCAAAGGGTCTGGTAAGATTTAGTGAATCAGTATCTAGAAAGTTAGATTATATTAATGCTTGAAGTAGTCACAGTTACTCTTCCAGCAGTTTTGGGTTTTTTTGGGGTTGGTTTTGTGGTTTTTTTTTATGTGTGAATAAACAAGTATGAGTAATGTTTCTTGACCAGAAAATGGATATGCATCCAAGACACCTGAACTGTACCTGCTTCCTTACAGGCTGTAAATTTTGAAGGGCAAAGACTTCCTGACTGGCAAGCCAAGGGTGGGATCCACTGGCTGTCCCATGATAGGTGTGCTTTTCACATTTACAAGTGAACCTGCCTAAAGTACAGGCTTATTTCAGAAACAACATTTGGGACCAGTGACAAATGCCTGGCTGATCCAGTTGTATAACTTATGTTCAGCTACAAAGACAACCCTTAAGAAATTATTACAAGCTTGTGTTACAGCACTTCTAAAATGAGGGAAGGATGCTCCAGAGCCAAAACCCATCAAGCCAATGTCTTTAATATATCATTTTAAAGATAAAGCACTGAAGTAATTTATAAACTGTCTGTCACCAGTGGCTGTACACCACCTTCTCTTCAAGCAAGCTGAATTATACTTGAGAAAGTATGTCCTGGCTGAGTAGTGAACATCATTCAGCTTGCTGAAGTTAGGTTTGAAAGTGATAGGGGCACAGATGTGGTGTTCAAAGGCCAATCAGATGTGTCTGACACCATATTCCAACAGATGCTTTTAGACAAAGTACAGTACATGAGAGAAAATCAATTTATAGTATGAGTGATATAATTTCTATATAAAAAAGAACACAATTCTCCATAGTCAATTGACTTCTGTATTGAAATCTCTGGAGAAAGAGAACTGGGGTTCCTGGTGGACGGGAGGACTCTGGAGTAAGAGACCTGGGGGTCCTGGTTGATGGGAGGATGTTCATGAGCCAACCCTTGCGGCCAAGAAGGCCAATGGCATCCTGGGATGCATTAGGAGAAGTGTGGCCAGCAGGTCAAGGGAGGTTCTCCTCCCAATCTGCTCTGCACTGGTGAAACCCCACCTTGAGTACTGTGTCCAGTTTTGGGCACACCAATTCAGAAAAGATAACTACTGGAGAGAGTCCAGCACTGGGCTACCAAGATGATTAAGGGAGTGGAGCATCTCCCTTATGAGGAGAGGCTGAGTTGGGGCTCTTTAGCCTGGAGAAGAGGAGACTGAGGGGGGACCCTCATCAATGACTATAAATATGTTAAGGGTAAGTGTAGGGAGGATGGGGCCAGACTCTTCTCAATGTCATCCAATGACAGGACAAGAGGCAATGGGAGCAAGTTGGAACACAAGAGGTTTAGGGTAAACAAAAGGACAAACATTTTCACAGTGAGGGTGACAGAGTTCTGGAATGGGCTGCCGAGGGAGGTTGTGGAGTTTCCATCTCTGGAGACACTTAAGACCCGCCTGGATCTGCTCCTGTGTGACTTGGTCTAGGTGATCCTGCTCTGGCAGGAGGTTTGGACTAAATGATTTTCTAGGTCCCTTCCAACCCCTAACATTCTGTGATTCTGTGAAATCTGATCAGGATAAGGAAGTTGATGAGGCCTTCTACAAGCAGCTGGGAGTAGCTTCAAAATCACAGGCTCTGGTTGTC
>JAOEGS010020578.1:130525-148749 GCA_025447755.1 Corythornis vintsioides
ACCCTTACTGAGAAAAAGTTCTTCCTTGTGTTGACCTTAAACCTCTTGTGCTCCAACTTGCACCCATTGCCTCTCGTTCTGTCATTGGATGACACTGTGAAAAGTCTGGCTCCATCCCCTCTACACTCACCCTTACAAGTAGCTGTCATCCAAAAATTACCACAGCATTGAGATCACAACTCATACTCTCAAGTGGCAGTCAAGAACATTGAAAGAAACAGGCTAAGTATCTACTAATTTTTATTTGAGAATGTATCATAGTAAAAAAGCTCAGTACTACTGCTGAGCTTTCATATTAAAGTGTATCTTCATGTGGTCTCCAAGAGAGACCCTTCTGTCCTGGATGCCAATCAAGAAGTGCTCAGCCAGAAGCTGAAGTGACACTTATTGCTGGAAATCAGGGAAAGAAGCAGGAAGGGATTTATACTATGCAACACCATAAGGCTTAAGTTATCCTTGGGTAGCGAAGAAAGGCAACAAAAAAGATTGTTTAAAAAATTAATACTGCTGTATTGTGCAATACGCAGGTCACCAAAAATAAAACTACTCACAATATTTCCTTATACTCATATTTTACATTTTCATGGTCAACACTGCACTCTTTGGCAATGGCTAGAGTTTAATATTAACCCTTTTGTGTGAGTGTATGATGTGTCTATGCATGTCCATGTCACAGCTAAAAATCAAGAAGAAATATGATTGGCACTTGTTAAATATGAATTTCCATTATGATTGCAGCATGCAGTGGGTTTACAGATCAGGAATATAGTCTATAAGCTATATTTTGTGGAGAAGAGGTTAATATTATTTTCAGTTGTTCTAATAAGAAAAAAAAATAAGAGGAAAAAAAACCTTAAAGTGAAGAAGCACTTCATTAATTCTCCACTGATTCTTTTATCATTTTTTTTTTCACAGTTCACACTGAATTTGTACTCTGAATAGGTGCAAACAGAAAAATTCTAATGAAAGACATTTTACTCTTGGACATAAACTTAGTAACATATGTGATCTTTTTGTTTAGAACATCTTTCTCATTTTTTATAGGTAGATCATTTCTTTTTGAAAAATCATTTGGTTTGGTTAATCACAATCAAGGCAAAATATTTTAACAGCTGTAGTGTCATAGATCTGCTTTTCTCTTAATTCACAGTAAATAAGTAGTTTCATGGGTAATTTGCTACACCCAAGGTACACAGAAATGGAAATACAGCCATCATAGAAATATTCTGCTGTAAGGAACAAGACCAACTCCTTGCTAAAATCATACACAACACCTTTACAGTTCTTTCTTTTCCTCATATTTTTTCTTAAATAAACCCATTAGAACTTGTGGGGTCTCTGGAACAATAAAGATTATTCCTTTCTCACCACTGAAAGTATTTCCTCAACAAAAACACATTCTTACAATTAAGAGTTAAGATGAAACTGTGCTATGCTTAGGTTCAGGAGCAGCACATTGATGTTAGATGTTGATTAAATTTGTATTGGTCACTCATTTACTTCCCCTACTCCTCATGCTGCTTTGCTGGAATTCTTTTGGTACAGTCACAGCATTCTTACTTAGAAAGGAAAATTTGACTTTGTCCAGCTTTAGATGATTCAATTTCCTTATGTATTCACCCTCTTACCTATTGTAATGCATTAATTTAGGGTATGTTTTTGAGTACTCTGAGTGAAAAATATCAACAACTTTTCCATAATACACTGCAATTAAAAGAGAAAAGACCCATGTGTGTATGTGCATGTATATCTATACTTATATACACATAAATACATAATTATTCATAATAAAAACTATATATATCTATATGTATATCCATTTGATATTTCAAGATAATATGGAATGATTGTTAATTTCTGGGTGTTTATTTTAAATATATGTTTAATTATAAAATGCTGAATAAAGTTTATTGACTGCCCTCTGTGCCCAAGTCATTTTCCAAGGGAACAGGTGACATCATGAGTTGGGGGGCCCAGTAGACAGGGCAGACCAGCTCCCATGGGATGCAGAGCTGCCTGATGCTCCTGGGAGGACAGTCCTCAAAGCAAATTATTACTTGAAGAGTTAAAAATATTTAACAACTGAAAGAAAACTTTTGAATTATTTATTTATTTAACTTTTCGGTTGAAATATTAATTGAAAAAAGTCAGGAAAGCAATCTTTATGTCAGAATGGTTTATGTTTCAAAATTGCCAACTGGAGGAAAGCTGAACTGTGAGTTTAGCCTCCAGGCTCTGTCAAATGTCCTGAAGACTGATCTAGAATTACAAGTGAAGTCTGGAGACAGAGATAGACAGTGTCTACCTGCACCAGCCAACAGGTTTGGGACAACTATAAACTTAGGGCAACTGTTGAGTTACCTAAGTGACTTACGTTATGAGTGCATTGTGAGTGCATAATTTTGTTTGTATGCACCAGTGACCCTCAGCTTTAATTTCCTTAGTTCTACTAAAAATCATTTGCATTTGGAGGGAAGAGTATCCTCATATTACTTTTCCTGTCTAGTAATGGTTACTCAATATAAAGTATAAGTGTTTAAAGTATAAGTGTAAAAGCAACTGAACCAACATCTATTTGAGGTATCCACTGATACACCAAACCTCATTTTAAGGCAACAAAAAGTAAGCCATGAAGGGAATGCATAGGTGAAGTGACAAAAAAATTAATTTAATTCCAGACTAATAGGCTTCTTTGGAGAAGTCACTGTAGTAGAACATTTTTATCAAAGCAGTGTGTCTGTTCCTCTAGAAAGTCTCAAAATATAGAATCACAAAATCATAGAATGTTACTGTTTGGAAGGTACCTCTAGAGATCATCGAGTCCAAACCCCTGCCAAAGCAGGATCCCTAGGGCATGTCACACATTAACACATCCATGGGGGTTTTGAAAGTCTCTAGAGAAGGAGGCTCCACAACCAGTCTGGTCAGCCTGTTCCAGTGCTCCATCACCTCACAGTAAATAAGAGGTGGAACATTCTATGCTCCAGTTTATACCCATTCTTTCTTGTCCTATTGCTGGGCACTAGGAGAAATCTACATAGAGGGCAATCTACAGGAAATAGTTTGGCTTCTTCCATTTGAGACCCATCATCAGATATTTATAGACATTAATAAGATCCCCTCTCAGTCTTCTGAAGACTAAACAGCCCCTGTTCCCTCAGTCTTTCTTCATAGAGAAGATGCTCAAGTCCATTAATCATCCTTGTAGCCTCCATTGGATTCTTTCCAGTAGATCTCTGTCTCTGTTAAACTGGGGAGCCCAAAACTGGACAAAGTATTCCAGGTATAACAAAACTGATTAATTTTCAAGTTCAAAGGGATATTTTTAAACAAACTTTGCTCTTGAAGACTGTTTTCCTTGGAGCTGGATCTCTAGCACTCAGCCTTCAATAGCACTGCACGTATTTAACATGTTATGTATTTATGATGTGCTATTTATATTGTATAATATACACCTTCTTAGAATATAACAACCATAGAGGAAGAACTTAGTCAAATTAATGACATAATCTCAAAGCACTGAAAATTTCTCAGAAACATCCATGAAGTTCCTACATTTCAGAAGTTCAGAATGTGGCTAAAACCAATATTTGCTGTTGTGCAAATATTCAAAATTTTAAATGCCAAAAGTAAGGTAGAAGGAAGGAAGACATGTAGAAGACAATGTAAAATTATGCTTAGTTCCTGAATGAAGCTACAGAAAAGAAGCTATGAAAAGTTTGAAAAGGTAAATCATAGTTTTTGTTTGACCAGCTCACAGGGTTGATAAAAACAGTCAATTTTAAATATACAAAACCTTTCTCTGGTATGAAGTAGAAAAAAATATAACTTCATAATAAGACAGTCACAATTATTTTAAAGTAAAAAATTATTTTAACCTGTTTATGTGCATTAGCAAATGATAGTGAGACAGGAGATATCAAGAGAAACAATTTGTATTAACATTCATTGCAGTAGAATATAAGTTTTTGCTCCCAGCTTAGAATTAACAAGTAATGTATTAGAAGTCTGAGGAACATAATTTGTCATTACATATCTGCCTTTTCATATGATAAATAACTTTTTTAAAAAGTGATATAAGTTATGTTTGTAAATATCCTTTAAATTATCTTCAAACATTTCTTCCATATATTGAAGATAAAGGAGAAATTTGATTTTTATAATTTCTTGCTTTTAAATGTCATACAGAAAAAATGTGTATTTTGTAGTTTAAACATGCATAAGCTTTACATTTTCTTTTAATGAGGACTTTAAAAGCAAAAATGACATGTTTGTGCAATGTAGCTGACACAGAAGTAGAAAAAAACCAAAAAGTATAAAAGTTAAGATTTATGTCAGTGATAACTTGAGTATTTTGGTAATTTTGTGAAAGACCATTAGGGATTTTTAGTGCAACAGTGCAGTGTCTAAAGGGAGATAGGTACCATGTCAGGCCCGAGTGGACAATGGGTGTCACTGCTCTAAGTATATGTTCAGTGAATGTCTCCTCTGTGCACAAGAAAAGCCAGGTGAGTTTCAGGTGAATGAAACTTCAGGTCTCAGCAAGCAGTGCCCATATACATTTTCCAACCAGTGGAAGCAGGTGACTAGCTGGAAAATATGTTAGCAAGAAGCAGGGTAACATAGAGAAGGGCTGGAGTAAGAAAACATGTCACAAAACAAGTCATACTGGAGCTGTCCAGTCAGGTGCTCCTTCCCCACCAAACCCAATTGCATGTAATGAAACAGCATAAACATGAATCTGCATTTTTTGAGTATTTATTGGAAAGACTGTTCGATGCTGTGATATGCTTTTATTTTTCTTTAGAAAAACGTAGTTGACTAGAGCTAATTCCAATTAAAATATGTGATTTCAATTTAAAAATATGTGAATATAGCTTTACTTAAAGAAGTGTTCAAACAACATATATTAATAGGAGAAGATTCAATAAAGGCGTCCATAACTCACCCAGTTTTAACAGAAGCAATATTTAAATGTATTTATGCAAATACGGGGAAAGCAAACCATTTTTAAATAAGGGTTCTTTAAGTCAAAATAGAAGATCCCATATCTTATAATTTCATGAAGCAACTGTCTATGTCCTTGCTTAGTCTTTGTTAACATAGATTATACTTATAAAGTTTCAACAAATTGTAATAACACACACAGAATGGTGCTGGAAAGAATCTAATTTTTCCCTCTAAGTTCACCCAGTCAAAAGTGTCTGCAAAAAATTTCGTTGACCCCTCTTTAGAAATACAAATCACTTTTGTGCTGACACAAAGAATCTAAAATTCAGACCCTGAGGAACTGATTGAGAAAACTCAGAACAATTGAAATAGGTGATAAAATCAACATTTCCCAAGACTTCCAGAACTAGTGAAAAAAAATTCTGTGTGTATATTAAAAAACTTACAAAAATATATCAAATAACCGTGTCAAATATAATTTCTCGTTAGCTTTATATAGGTAAAAATGTTTAGCAACACTAAACAATACGGTACTCAAAATATAGAACATCTAGTTTAATGCAGATTAATTTTTAACAAGAATTCCTATGCAGTAGGCAGATAGTTCCCACATTCCATTGTGATTGACAAGCCTGACATATGGAATAGTTCACAAATTCCCAGGTGACTGACAGATGGAGAATAGAAAGGCGGATAAAGTTGCCTAGAGAGCTGAGGACGATTTCATATTCAGCGGTTTTGATCAAAAGGATTCCAGATCTCACACTAAATTTAGCACCGCTGGCAATTAGTGCATGATTTATTCAGTCCTTTCATTTGCTGGTTGACAAATGGAAAACAAGCACAAAATTAAAAATAAGTTTATTTCCAGCATTTCGGATATTTAAAATGTGTGTGTCTTTGTTTGCACATAAATTAACATGAGATGAATTTATAGTGAGATTAAATCTGAAATGGAGATGCAAGCAATAAATAAGAGCTTTTTTTATGTATCTTTCAGGCAGAACAGGTGTTTGAATTAAGAAATACTAATATGTTTAGCAGCATGACTCCACCTTTAGCATTAGGGAGTTGATGCTTCCCTAAATTTAGAATAATCTTTCCCCAATTTAAGATTCTTCCATAAGCTTCCAGCATAGGTGACCATCTGTAAGTCAGTACTAATGTTTTTTAGACCAATAATAATACAGAAAAACTATTCCCAGCTTTTCTAAATGCAATTTAAAAGCTGCATTTCTCCTACTCATAGGTCTGTATAATTCTTACAAGTGGCAGTTAAACAAAAACATAGAGTATGAGAATCTTCCCTTTAGTGGATAGCATCCACGCTAATCCGAATAGAAAAAAAAAAAAAAGTCACTGCTTTTACTGGAAAGGTAGACACTACTGGTGGTAAATGTTCTAAATCCTGAGAGACATAAGAATTTGAACTAGGAATAAAACCATACCACCATTTAAAATTATTGCTTATACATTATTCTGAATTAACTTTTTGTTTTGTTTTGTTTCAGAAACTTGGAGGTAATAATAGACAGAGGTGCAATGCAACTCTATAGTTGCATATATAAGAAATCCGTGGTTCCAAAGTCTCTGTGAAGATTCAGCCCAATTTCTAGCCCATGGCTTTAGGAAGTCAAAACAAAGTAATTGTCTCTCCATAAATGTGAGTCCCCTCAGATTTTTCTGCACCTCTCAAAGACAATGATTGAGCCTCTCAGCTTCTCCCCTTCCTTTATACTTCTCTTTACATTAAAAAAAAACCCAAACAAACAAAACCAACAAACCCAGCTCTTGCATTTTCATTATCTACATCTGTGTGGTCTGAATGGCAACATTTGGACGAATGTGTAGAGCATCCATATTTCTTGGAGGAAGGTACAGAGGAGGGGTAGAAGACCTCACAGAGAATAGATGTAAAGATGTATACTGGATTATTCCTAGTAAGTATAGGAAGATTGCTTTGTGCCTGCTTGTTTAAGTTATGGCATTTCCGGTGTCTTCTCCAAATCCTAAAAGGTGGGCATTTGATTTGCTGGATCACTGGCATTTACATGCATCTAAAACTTCAATATGATCCCAATTTTTCTCTCCTTAGGGATGGAAAGGAAGGTGTCACAACTGAAAAGGGAAGCATTATATATTCACAACAATCTTCTGGGAGCCTAAGAGCCAGGAAAATCTTCCCCGCTTGGGTGGGATTGGTAGAGAGCAGAGCTGTGTCACTGTTCTTTCTTCTATTAAATCTAAGCAGCAAATGCTACTCCTCTTCAAAAAAAGGCAGATTTTCTGCTTTCATGAGCACAACCACAAATTTACCATTGTGTAGTAGAATCTATGTGAGCTACTCCTCAGTGGGCAATTTTCAAGACATGCTTTTGTTTTTCAGTTTTTGCACATGATTTTTTTCTCTTTTTCTGACAGACAGGAAGGCAATGCTTAGTGGTTTCTGGTAAGGCAGCATCTCCTTTTACTTGTAGCTATGCAGACTAAGGACATGCATTTAAAATGTAATGTGAAATTCTGCAAATTCAAATTATATCAGGAAGGTTGGATTCTGTCCAGACATTGGATTTTTCATGCTTCTGTCCTGTGGTTACCAGTGCTTCAAAGTTCTTCATTATTCTGTGAAAAGTAGTATTGCTGACTTTGTACAAATATGCTAGGAAAAGGAGTTTTGCTGAATTGGAAATAGAGTTAATCTGATGCCAGATAAGCTTATCCCTTCTTTGTTGCCACCACCACTATGAGTGGTCTCAATGGCATTAAGGAGTTCCCAATATCTAAATTATGGTATTTTTTCTATATGTTCTTCATAAAGCACATTTTAAAACTTTGTGTTAAAGTGTTGTAGTCTTCCTCTTTAGCTGGTGAAGCCCTGCACTGAGAGTATGTTCGCACCAGAGCTGGCTAAGTAGGAATCGAGGAATCAGAGGCAAATAATTTTTTTGTTTCCTTGTGAGTTACTTACCCTGAACACTATTGATTACTGAATGAATTCTACTGAAGAATTCTTCAGTTTTTCCTATGTAGTTCAGATGGTTCATTTGGTGAATTGTTTACTACATTTACAGTTTTCACGCAGTATTGTTTCCTCACCATGACTGGATGACTAAACTTTTAAATAGGAGACTAGAAGAATAATGTCTGTGTGTGACTCCACTGGTAGCAAAAGAATCAGATTTGAATCACATTTTCATTAATCTGTCTTTCATTATTTGACCAGCTGGAGTTTATATCCATCACTATTTTAGCCTCTGCTGATTTTTCACTTCATCATAATGTTTTGGTTAAATTCAAGAATCCGCTTTCTGGGCCAGATTCTGCTTTCAATTATTTTAGTGTAAATCTAGAAAAACCTCACTGAAAGCTAGTGAAGTTATTTATTCCAGGGTAACACAAATTGTGTCTGCCCCCTCTGCGTGTGCTGCTACGTCCCTTATATTCATCTTTACTATCTCTGTATTTGTTTACAGACACTTTACCATTTTCCCCAAGAGCCCTTATCACTTGCTCCATGTGTGATGTAAGGAAGGAGAGAAGAGTTCTTGCCTGATATATTTTTCTTAGTCCTTTCATTTTTCTCTCCAGACACTATATTATGTGTTTAACTACTTAATATTATTTCCTCCCTGTCCACCCATCTGTTTATTTTAGTTGCTTCTTCCTCTTGGCTGGCTTCTGTATAGACTCTTCCCATATGCCTGATAGGAATGTGAATGAATATGATTAACAAGCACTGAAATGCACAAATAAGATCCTACTTGAAACTCTGTTTCAGGATCTGTGTAAGTGTGGATGTTTCAGACCATATCTGTTTCTTAACACATTAAATATATTTAACATAGGTGTGCAGATGAGAGCTAGTCCACAGGATGAGACAGTGTTCCTTGCAAATAGTGACTTAGTCTTGTGAAGTGATGCTTTCTGCCCAATAACTGTCTTCATCCACTGTAGCAAGTCAGTGGCTAACAGTTCTTAAGTGAACCATGTGCTTTGCATTTGTATCTGTATCTGTGTAGCAGATACTCAGAGCAGAGTCCTGCCAAAGCCTCTGGAAGTGTCACATCTTACATGGGTGTTGCAACTTCCTCTGCCTCTGCATAAGCCCTACCGCTGCTGAATTCTTCCAGAGCTCTGCTAGCTTTTACACGTATAATTTAACCCAGTGTTACTTCCCTGCATGAAAGTACCCAGTGGAGCCTCACTCACAGAAGGCTTCCCGTTGTATCACAGATTGCAGTGGCATGCCATAGAATTTAACGAGTTGAGATGAAGCAACAGGTTCAGAGATTTGAGAAATTAAGGCTGTGGGATAAAGATGGCAAAGATGAAAGCTACCGAAGATAAGTGTATTGAGTTCTGTGTCTGTGAATAGGAATCAGCTAAGCAAGTGATACAGAACAAATCCTGAATCCATGTACTTTGCATTCTGAATGCCCAGTTTAAGTCATCTTAATGCTGATTTTCAGAATAGTTTAGCTGTTTTTTTGTTTATTTGTTAATTTTTTCTCTCAGATGTGGGCAATAATAAAACACAATCTATTCCACAAAAAAAAAATAATTTAAAAAAAGTTTTCTTGCAGGTAAGGGGAGTTCTGGCTCCCAAATATGCTTGCTTGGTTCTGTTTCAATAGTCAGTCAAAAAACAATTGTTACTCACGGCTTTTCTGCCCCAGAAAAAGAAAGCACCTATCTTTTATACCATTTGAACTTTTCCCTCACTGCTAGAATATGTACAGACCAAATCGAAGCAATATTTATTTTTCACTTTGGCCAGGAAATTGAAAAGGATTCATATGCAGTTGACCTGAAAAATTAGTTTGCACAAATACTTCTATATATGATCAATTCTTTGATTGCTATTGATAAAACTGGAAAAATCTTGCTACAAATACTTTTCAGTGAGTAATCATTTACATCTTCATAGTAAATTAAATGAGCTTTGTATATATTTTTTGTACTTGAACTCTGTAAGTCTGATATAGTCTTACTGGCACCACTGTTTGTGGAAAAATACCGTTAAAATCAGCTGCTGTAGAATGTTTCTACTAGGAAGCCCAATTGCAAGGACCACATCCATCCAACAGTGTAGAAATGGTACCAGCTGGCTCATGATCATTCACTGTTTGACTCTACAACTTAAACATAAATCCAAAGACATAACATTATTTTCTACATTTGAGGGGACAGTGTGTATATTTCATAAATGTAAAAGGAGGTAACTAATAAAAAAAGCTATTTTCCTGAACAGAATTAGAAACCAAAATTAACTAAACACAATATTTACCAATGAATAAGGCCTATGTGTTGATCAGATTCCAGAATATGCCCAAGGAAAACTTGTCAGAAGAGCCAGAATGCAGTAGGACCTCAGTTCCCCAGGTATATGCAAATGTGAAGAGGTCCACAGATCCATTGACAGGGCTCCCAGCAGCAACTTATGTACCTTTGGAAGGAAGACTTGTGTGCATGTGAGTATGTGTAACTATATATTTGGAACCCAGATTTTCCAATTAATAATAAAATCAGAGTTAAATAGTTGGTGATAAGACGCTGAAATTCAGACTAAGAATTTTTAAAACATATGGTAAGATTTGGGTGAAATCCAATAGAAAAAGTAATAGGATTTTGTACAAAGGCCATAGAAGGGAAATGGAAAATGATGAATTAATGTATGGCCAAGGGTTATATGTTCTATCCAGCAATATATACACTAGAAAGTTAAAAAAGGTCAATATGGGTAAATAAAGATTTGAAAAAGTAATTAAGGGTTGAGACACAGGCATATTTGAGGTATAAAACACCCAGATAAGAGAGAGATCTAGAAGCATTAGGGTATGAATTTCACCAAAAAATATGAGGAAAGTAAAGGTGAAAAATGAAATGAGAATTACAGAAAAGTTTAGATATATATTAAGGCATTTTTTCAAGTCTCTAAAGACAGGGAGGTCAGTGAAGGAGATGGCAGCACCTCAAAGAGAATAGAAAGATAATTTATTGAGAGATAGATGCTTCAGAAGAATTAAATGTTTTCTTTGATTTATTGTTCATAAAAGGAATGGGGGACATATGCCAGGAATAGACAAATACCAAAGGAAAACAGGATCATGCCAGAATTAAAATAAAAGTAAAAAATCTTAAAACTATGGCAGAGGCTCTCAGCTGGTGAAAAACTTGCAGGTTTCTTTGCCCTCAGTACAACCAGTTAACCTATTAATGCAGTAAGGGTTTATCCCAGTATTTCCCAGATCTACTTAGAAACCTTAGAGAAGTATCCAAATGTTTTCATATTCGGGTGTTTTGTTTTATTATTTTTTTTTCGCTGACTTAGAAGAGAGCTCATTACATGGACTTCAGAGTAGACCTTTTATTCCCTCATCTATTCACTGCATAACATGTATAACTTGAGGATGCTGTCTACAGGTTTGAAGTATATAGCTTTTTATCATAGTTCAGTTGATAAGAGAAATCATATATAGATAGAAAAACCAGCCATACTCACTTCAGGATGGGGATTCACAAAAAAAGGACCATTTTGGCCAACATTAGTGTATATGATTTATGGGGTACAGAATATGTTTTTCTTCTGGCATTTTTAGTGCAGGGACCGACTGTGTAAGCCTGCAAGTTAGATAGTGTAACACTTCAGCTGTGAGCAGTGAGACGTGTGACGGTGGAGGAGCAAGTTATAAGTTGTGTAAAAGAAGACTCCTGTGTGAATTTAACAATTCTTGGTAGCACATTTAGTGAGTCATACTGACTTGTAGGAATTTGGGATTCCATAGCTTGTCAGGATCACATATATTTCAGTCCCTCCTGGGAATGTAATGGCAGAGCAATCCTGACATAATGCTTTGTGCACCAGGAAGCGTCTTGTCTTACTTTTTTTTCCATCAGTTATGCTAGATGGAGATGAATCTTTTTTCTTGTGACCAAAATCATGGGGTATTTTTTTCTGTTTTTCTTTGACGTGTTCACCCTCACTAAGTTCTAAAACTAACCTGCCATTGAAAAGTACTTATTTCTAAATTTTCTTTTTATTATTTTGATTCACTTAAGCAAAGTATTTCCATTGAGTGCTCATGATTAAAATCATAATACCAGTGATATGTTACTACCATATAGAAATTTATAGAAAAGCACTTTGTGTTGACACCAGGGTCAGGACTTCAGAGTCACATTCACTGAGTAAGGCTTGGGAAGAAAATTTGAGGAGGGAGGAGGGGAGGAGTCCTAGAAATGTAACACAGCTGGTTCTAGCTCAGTTTTTCCCCCTTTAAGTACTCAGCAGGAAGGCAGCAAAAGAGCTACCTTGCTTGCTTCCATTTAAATAGTAAAAAAAAAAAAAAAAAAAAAAAAAAAAAGAGAAAAAAAGAAAAAAAAGGTGTGTCTGTAAGCAGTGAGCAGAAAAAAAGTGTGTTCTGCAGGTGAGGCATTGCCAGTAAAAAAATGGAAATCTATAAGCCAAATTTTCTGTGAAAACACTTTAATCTTTTTCACACAGCTCTAAAATTAGCCCTAGTGACAGAAAACTAAACTTTGTTAATGTATTTGTAGCTGTAAGGTGCTCTGATTTGTTTATAAACAGTGAATATTTTATAGAGTTCAATGAGTATTGCAAAAAAAGGAGATGAATATTCACTCCAGTATTAGAAATTTGTTGTGTTTATGTCTCTTCTATAATCACTTTCTATGAACCTTCTAGTGATTGAAATGTGATTCACTTTTAATGACATCCAACTGAACTGAGGGCATTCAAGGATAGTGAATATAAAACTCAATTTGAATGGATCACATAAGGACCTGACCACATCTGTTGCAGCTAGGATAAGGCTGCATACAGATGTATAGTCACTAGATTTGGAAACACATTTTCCAGAAGAACACTTCTTTTTGTTGTTGTTTTTTTGTTGTTGTTGTTTGGGTTTTTTTTATTGAAGAATTAAATTTAATCAGCATAAAGCATTTTAAGTAAAGCAGGTTGATTTCTTCAAAATTTCAATTACAAGAAAAAATTATTTCAGTGATTGAAATACTTTGGTTTATCTCTTTCAAAATGCAGTTTCATTTTTCTAAACTTTAAAATTACTTCCTATGTAGAACTATATTTTTCACATATTACCCAAGTCAGTCACAAATTGAAAACAAAGCTAAATATTTTGACTGATCAAAAATAATTGTTTTTATGAGAGCTATTTCATAATTTTATTTTTTTTTTAAAGAAGATGTTCTCCTGGGAATTTCAGATCATTCAGTTCCTCATTAGTCATATTCTGTCAGTATTTATGTGCTTTCCAGGAAAAAAGAAAAAAAAAAAGGTAGAGAAAAATCTATTTTTTTTAAGGCCACCATTGATATTCAATGCAATGAAAATACTGTCTGTATATATGATGGGCTTTTGTCTGTGCTTCTCACATAAACCTCCTAGACAAATTTTCATGACAGGATGCAATCAGAGCATAGTGGGTTTTGTTACTAGGTCAAATATTTAAAGTCTTTTTCAGATCACTAAAGTAGAGGTGAACTATATTGAAAGTGATTATAGGAAAGAAAGAAGTGAAGAATTTATATGCACAATGTTTCAATAAATTAGCCTGTCCAAAGAAAGAGCTTCCAGCAAAGGAAACTTTCTGGTGACAAGCATATGGGTTCATCAGCACAGTGCTCACAGATGATGAAAGAATTAATCTGACTCATCTTTGGAGATATTCAAGCTGAGGTTGCACAAGGCTCTGAGCAGTCTGGTCTAGTTGAGGGTATCCCTGCTCACTGCAGGGGGGCTGGACTTGATGATCTTTGGAAGCCCCTTCCAGCCCCAAACAATGTTGACTCCAATGTTTTTCTCCCAGTTCTACAAAAACTTTTGGATTTGGATGCTGTATAAAAAGGCTACCAATACTAAAGACACAGAACACAAATATGTCCATTTGCCCATACCATACTAAAACCAAGGCCACATAGCAGACACCCTATTTCATAGACTAATGTTAAAGCAAACCTGCCTATTTATCTTTGATGAAGGTCTGCTATAATACACTTGGGAACAACCTGCACTAGAGGAAGCTGGGGGATCTGTGCCATTACTTGCTGCCTTGGCTAGCTGGCAGCCTTTGGCATCAGGATGGAGTGAATAGCCCAGGCAGAACTCTTCAAACCCTTTTTGCTGAAGTGCCTCTTCGTTTCGGCTTGTTGTTTGTCTACTTAAGACAAAGAAAATCTTTGCATGATCCCTCTTAACCAAGAGTATTTTTAAAATTACTTGCCAAAACCAAGATATATGGGCAAGTTAAATGTGAGAAGCACAGAGCGCTTGATGTCAAGAACTATGTGTACCTGCAATTTATGTGAAAGGGGAAAATATTAAAGACTGCAGCCTGTCTTTAAAATTAAGAATTAAATTGAAGAACCTTGCCATAGAATGAACAGTGGAAGCAGGGAATGATTCTGCTTGAAAAAGACACTCAACATGTCCCAGTGAACCTAGGAGCAGCAGCAAAACCTGACTGCGAGATCAGCTGTGCCAGGCTGACTTTGCCTCTTATCTTACCCTCAGAGTGTTTCTCCTCCTCTGGAACATGATGGCCCTTTGGTAAATTGATAAGTAATCTGAGATTTCAAGCTTAATTTTTCTCAGTGCCTTTTTTTAAAAAGTCGTCTACACCATAATTTTCTGAGATATCTTGATAAGGATACATCACTGCAAAAGAAGTAGGCTGGGCTTTTTCAGCATAGATCTTCAATTGAATCCCTGTTTATGATGAAAACAGTAAAGGTTCATGATTCACTGACCTTGTCCGCTAGCCTGTTAGTCAGTATAATCCTGGCAGAGACACCTTACTGGATATGATCATCAAATAGTGTATTGTGTAGCTGAACTCTGCTCCAATGCTGAAACATTCAAAATCTATTTGGAAAAGTGTCAGCAGTATAGTGTTTGTATCCATGAGAAGCCCCTGGCAGAAGCTTCTACACAGGTTATTATGCTATCACCTGAAACCAATTGCCTGAAACAAACTGAAATAAGTTCTCCCTTAAAACACTCCATTCTGAATTCTCATTAGGTATTTGGACTAGTTTTGCAGCTGTGTTCAGACTTCCTTACAGAGCAGAAAGGTGAGTTTGATTGCTGGGCAGAGGGCTGCATGATATTTTTGGTTGCTGTTTGTTTGGGTTTTCTTAGCTGCCCTCTATTAAAGGAAACTTTTAATTTTCCTTAGAAATTACTGATAAAGTGCTGTGCATCAGTGTATTTATTTAATTCCTATAACATTTATAGGACCAAAGATAAAGTTTTAATATTATATTAAATATAATATTAAGATGAATAACTGTGGTCAAGATACTTCATTAAATCAAAATAGAAGACAAACTAATGGCATGTTCACAACATGCAGTGAAATAAGTTTAATTAACATGGAGAGGCCTCCAAAAATAGTATCTAACTGAGCTAGCTCCAAGAGAGTAATATAGCATTTACTTGGCAAACCACTTAAGCTAATTAGCCTTGCAATAAGAGGGGGCTTAGTAGCTCAGTTATATTGTCTTTTCTCTCCAAATATATTGCTTCTGGGGACAAGTGAGGGTCTTCACCTGGCACTGCTTTTCACCCTGCAAGACTGCTACTACAGTTCTGCTTGCCTCCCAGGTTCTGCTGCATGCTCCATCTTTGTATCTGTATTTTTTTTTGGTGGGAGAAGGGTGCAACCAATCACCTCTACCCTCATGCCCCACCAGAAAAACTCCACAGTGCAAGCCCAGAAGATGATCTCACTGGTCACTAAAAGAAACAGAGCAAAGTGTTGTCTTAGGGGCTGACCATGCTAATACAGTCAAATTCGGCATGTGCTTAAATGCTCAATATATTCCAAAAAATACAGCTCTTATTTGATCTCACTCAAAATTAAAAAGCATTCATAAAAGCAAAGGAAAAATTAGAAAAAATGCCTAGAAAGAAGAACAACTAATAGTGTAACATTATGCACACTCCGTATAGGAAAGGCCAAATACTATGTGCAAAGGTCATGGGGATGGGGTGAGGAGGTGGGGGAGGAAACGGCAATAGGCATTTTAGACAATATGACATTTTCAGAGTTGTTAAGGTCACAGAATCACAGAATCAATATGGTTGGAAAGGACCTCCAGGGTCATCAAGTCCAACCTTTGTCCTAGCATGTCTCTAACCACTACACCATATCCTCAAGCGCCGCATCTATTCATCCTTTAAACACCTCCAGGGATGGTGACTCCACCACCTCCCTGGGCAGCCTGTTCCAGCGCCTAACTACCCTCTCAGTGAAGAATTTCTTCCTAATGTCTAGGTGATCCTGCTCTGACAGGGGGGTTGGATTAGATGATCTTCTAGGTCCCTTCCAACCCCTAACATTCTGTGATTCTGTGATTCTGTAATATCCAATCTAAACCTCCCCTGATGCAACTTGAGGCCATTTCCCCTCATCCTATCATTACTACTTTGAGAGAAGACACCAACACCAGCCTCACTACAATCTCCTTTTAGGTAGTTGTAAAGGGCAATAAGGTCTCCTCTCAGCCTCTTCTTCTCTAGACTAAACAAACCCAGTTCCCTCAGCCGCTCTCCATAAGGCATGCTTTCTAGCCCTTTCACTAGCTTCATTGCCCTTCTCTGTACCTGTTCCAGCATCTCAATGTCCTTCTTGTACTGTGGTGACCAAAACTGGACACAGTACTTGAAGTCTCACAAGTGACAAGTACAGGGGCACGATCACCTCCCTACTTCTTCTGGTCACACTGTTTCTGATACAGGCCAGGATGCCATTGGCCCTCCTGGCTACCTGGGCACACTGCTTGCTCATGTTCAGCTGGCTATCCAACACCCCCAGGTCCTTTTCCTCCAGGCAGCTTTCCAGACACTCCTCCCCAAGCCTGTAGCGTTGCTGGGGGTTGTTGTGACCAAAGTGCATGACCTAGCACTTGGCTTTGTTAAACCTCATAATTAGTTTTGTGTCATCTGCGAGTTTACTGAGGGTACATTCAATTCCCTTGTCCAGGTCATTGATGAAGATATTACACAAGACAGGTCCCAAAATTGAACCCTGAGGGACACCACTTGTGACTAGTCGCCAACTGGATTTTACTCCGTTCACCACCACCTTCTGGGCTCTGCCACCCAGCCAGTTTCTAACCCAGCAAAGAGTCCTCCTATCTATCATGAGCTGCCAGCTTCTCCAGTAGAATGCTGTGGGAAACGGCATCAAATGCCTTATTGAAGTCCAGGTAGACAACACACACCGCCTTGCCCTTATCCACTAGGCAAGTCATCTGATCATAGAAGGAGGTCAGGTTGGTTA
Organism: Corythornis vintsioides; assembly: GCA_025447755.1. NCBI lineage: Eukaryota > Metazoa > Chordata > Aves > Coraciiformes > Alcedinidae > Corythornis > Corythornis vintsioides. Next base: position 147,802 of record JAOEGS010020578.1, read on the forward strand.
AATAGGACTTGCCCTTCATGAACCCATGTTGGCTAAGCCTGATCCCCCCATTGTCTTGCACTTGCCATGTGATCACCCCCAAGGTGAACTGTTCCATAACCTTTCCCAGGACTGAGGTCAGGCTGACAGGCCTGTAGTTCCCTGGATCTTGGTGTTAGTTAGCAAGCAGAAGAGTATCTCAAATAGAACAGCATAGGAGAGCTGAAGCAATATTCATAGGCACATGGCAGTAAGTGCTGAGAGAATTGCTTCTGATCTCTTTAATGTACAGATACTTCTCCAGAAAGTCCATAAAGAAATTCCTAGAGCTGTGACAGCCTATCCTGTGTATAGGAATGTATGAAACTAAACCTCCAGTTCATCAACATATCAGTTTTTAGAAATGTATGCTGAGGCATTGTTGTTCAGGACACTTAATGTGTAGATTAGAGATCTTGATTTACTATAACAACTCTGGAGCAATAATCATGAAAGAGCATATTAGCTGCATACTTTATGGATAAATATCTGTAATATCAATACTTCATAGGCAATAAGACATGCATTAAGGGTGTGTGCAGGGGGATGTATGCTGTGTTTTAGTGAACATGCTTTGTGTGGAAGCAAGTGACAGAAAGTTTTAATTTGCAGCAACATTTACTTTGGAAAAATGAAAGAACTGTATTTTTACAGTCATCCCATATTTGAATAAATAGTGTATTTAGCCAGTGAGTTAAAGTGTGTTTTTCTCACTACCTAATCCCTTTGCAAAACAAAGTAATGGGTATAAATTAAGATTCTACATAATTCAATGTTTTGTCAGGAATACACAGTTGTCATTATCTATGTAATATAGTAAATAATAGAAATTGTATAGAAAAAGAACTATGAAACCCACAAAGCTTTTTTCTTCAGTTGTTCTTTAATTTAAAAACCTATAGAGTAAAATAAAATAATAAAATAAAAAAT
>JAOEGS010020578.1:149770-162679 GCA_025447755.1 Corythornis vintsioides
ACAGACAACAGACACCTTGATTGTCTTAACGACTTAGATTGTTTGAGTCAAAACACCATAGGATCTGCGTGTCACACAAGTGTCCAGATCCTCAGCACAAGGGCTAAAGAATAAAACTTTTTAGAAGTATTTTACCATAGTGACAGCTGTCTTCACTAGTCTGTGGAGATCTCAGTCTCACTGGCACTTGTGAATGACTAACTGGTTGAGACTTCTCATTTATAGACAGATAAATAAAATCAGTGTAAGAATTTTGGAAACTGAACCCTTACACTAACAGAAAGATAGTTTGAATAATATATAAATAATTTTGAAGATTTTTTTTTTGCATATCTCTCCCAAATGTGAGCTAATTTTTCAGTTTGAACAAGGACATAATCATGGGTTAATTATAATCATCATACTTCTCTTTTATAAGTAATGTCTCCTGCATGCATAATCTGCAACACAGTCCAAAAAGTTTTGTTTCAGAAAATAAATTAACACATAGGGGCAACATAACTCAGGACTCTTAAAGAGATTAATAATTCCACAAGTGTGAGCAAAGGCTAACAGTTCTTCCAGCTTCTAGCTCAAATTTTGCAGTATATGTTGACTTTTATGTTACCTGAGATTGGCTGCTTCCAATGTCTAAAGAGATTGTTTTTATCTAACTTGTTGGGTTGGGGCAACCACCAAGACAAACGACAGGGAAACACAGATGCTCCAAGAGATACACTATTAGTACATATGAGATTTGCAGGCTAAGGTCTGGCAGCAATTATGGCAGAAGTGACAGTTTCAGGTAACACAGTCATTCATTGCTATAAGGAAAAAAATATATGTGAATTGATCTGCATCTCAAGCTCAGGAAGGATCTAAAGGTGGTATTGATAAGTTGTGAGTTACTCATGAAAAAAAACTAGAGAATGTGATAAAGAAAAGGTGGTTGTTCTTGTTTTCCTCTTCAGACTCTAAACTGCAAATCAGAAATATCTGATGACAGTAATACTTGAGGAGATCTTAAAATTTTCAGAATGCATGGTAAGATACTGGTTGCAACTCTCAGACCCTGGAAGTTTTAGCCAAATGAAAGCTGAAGAATTTGTCTTTTCAGATTACTATCCCTTCAGCACACTCTCAGGTTGTATTCTCCTTTGAAAACAGCAAGAAGAAACAAAGGAACTGAAGAATGCTGAAAACCTGGCTATATCTTAGAGAGTTCATTGTTCATTTTGCAACTATCTATTTCAGTACTAAAAGGAAAGAAGCTGGGATAACATTACTTTGTTATTTCTCTGGGTTTATAATGAAGTTTCTAAGCTATCAAAGAGAGAAGTGAATTGTATCTGAGGAGTAATGAAACTACTGTATACAACAAGTAAACACATACCTGCTTGATAAGTTTTACTTTGAACTTTTAGGATCAGATTTTTCTTTATCAGCCTATTTAGAAATCCAAATAGATTGACGTTTTTAAAGGCTCACCAGGTACAGTGATACACCCATGCCTGAGTGCTTTCTGAACTGCTACATATTGTGACAGTGTCATTCCTCATTCAACATAGAGAATTTTTTCCATTGTGGATGTGTGTGTGTGTTTTGACTATTGTATAGACTGGTGACCACTTCAGATCCTATCATTCGACCTGCACTTCAATCTCCTTTAAAATGAACAGGATTGTACTCCTGTACAAGCATATAGGAAAAGGATGGCATGGAACAAAAAAGGTTACATTTTTAGCTAGTAATTACTGCTCTTTTAACATTCCCTTTTTCTTTAATGTAGTATTAATTCTATCCCTAACCTTGCTCCTGAGATCACTTATTGGCAGTGTAAAACAAGAATCCCTCTTCGTCATCTACACTGTGATCTTAGAATTAAAATATTTGAATAGGGTATGAGCAAGGTACGGTTCCATAGGGTGTATTAAAGCAAATTGTCTTAGCAAATATGTCTGTTTCATTTGATTCTGAGGAATAATTGGTTAATGAGGGAATGATTACTTTGTTCAGAAATGATTACTGAAGAAATGTTTGGTCCATATGTTGCTGAATAATGGGATATTCTCCAGTGAAAGGGGACAATGATTAGAAGAAATAAGATAGCTGGAGAATATATTCCCCTAAGTGTTACACTAGTTTTTGTTAACAAGCCAAATCTAAGGATAGTGTTTCCCTCAATAGGCATGGAAGTTGAAAATATCTAATCAGTTTAAATTGTTTGTTGAAAAAACACTAGGTAATTTTCTTTGTTTTTCTTAGATCAAAGAACTGTAGCTTCCTCTGATAGATTATGTGACTATCACAGCTGTTTCTCCTCTTTAAGATAATGTTAATTTGCTATTGTTGCCTTAATGGGCATATACTAATACAGCTATATGTTAAAAAACATCCCATCCCCCTCTTCCACTTATTAGTTGTATCTTACTGTAGGAATTTTGTGCTTTGGCATTGTGAAAAACATTCATGCACACACATGCACATTATAGCTGGTGTGCATTGCAATGCTTATAGTTAATTAACAATATCCAAGTGTTTTCTTTATTCAGGGTCATGTTAACTTGCTTATAAATTTCTCTGTCTCACAGTTGAACATTGCTGTGCTTGCTTGCAATTAAAAAGTGTCTTCCCCCCAATACAAATTATATATAGCTATATAGGTATAGTAATGACTATATTTAAACCATATCCACCGCTAAACTATAGCCATTGCTCTATCACTTGATGACCAGTTCACAATAGAGAAGGGAGACTGAAAAAAGGAGGACATCCACAGGTTGAAATGAAAACAGATTTAATGAAAAAGTAAAACTAATACCAATGCTAATATAAAGTACGCAAATCTACACTCAGCCCACCGAATGTACAGTGGTGACAAATAAATAAGAAAGTAGTCTGCAGGATCATCAGGAGCCCAAGCAAGGGCAGAAGACCTAGCAGGAAGCACTCCATTCTTAGCAAATCTTGCCCTTTATAATGAGTGCAATGTTTGTGGTGTGGGATACATCTGTTGGCCATTTCGGGGCAGATGCCCTGGCAGACTGGAAACTTCTGATGGCCTGCAGACCATGACTGGCCTATGATTCAGTCCTAACAAAAATAGGACAAATATCTTCCTTAAACAGTATTAGCAACCTAACTGAACATACCTGAAAACTTCAAAACTACCAGGTACTATGGATCCAGTTCAGAGTATTCTCAAATGGATATATAACTTGAAGACTATGGGTAGTCCTACAGAAGTCTATGGCAGGGAAGACAGGCAAGTAATGACAGAAGATCAGACAAATACCTATCTCTGAATTTTCAGACATGTTGGAGTGCATAGCTCCCATTAAGTTAAACAGCTCAGTGCTGTTGAGGATGCCTCTGGCACCTAGATTTGAATATCTGCTGGATACCCTGAAAAGCACCTTGGAGTAAAGTGGCTCGCTCAAGTTCATGACACAAATGTGGCCTCTTATAAAGCTGGAAGAATGCTAAGTTGTTATTTCACAAGAAAAAATGTTATAAATTTAAAGTAAGGGTTTGGGTTTTTTTTTTTGTCATTTTCTTTTTATCCAGTTAACTCTTTTATCAGATCTGTCTATGGACAATGAATATCCAAAATTGCATTTCATCAGTTCTGCTGGAAAGTATCTTGTTTCATTTTCTGTAAGCAAAGTAGTCACTATTTGCCAGATAAATCCCCAGGTAGCTACCTTTCATACAGTAGAAAATAAATGTTGCCAATGAAACATCTGTTCAACACTATTATTTTATAATAACATTAATTGGCAGATGTCTTTAGATGACAAAGCAAAGTGTATCTGTTCTGATTTGTTCTTTTCCACTGAGCTGAACTTGTGGTCATTGAAAAGTACTAACCTGAAAAACTGTTTCACTATGAGCAATAATTCACTGAGTTCAGTAATGTAAGTTTTTTCTATGTAGAAAAGTATGAATTATGAAGGCCAGCGGCCCACTGAAAAAATGTTAATGCATTGTTCAAAAACATAAATTTGTGTGGAGAAAGTTACCCTCTCCATTGGCAGGACTAGTACTTCAATCTACATATAGTTTACACAGAAATACTGTGCCAATTCAATTACTGTCTGATTAATGAAGTGTAGCAAGTTTATTCCAGGGGTCTAGCTAGCTATTAATTAGCATATTGGGGCCTATACTCTACTGTTTTGCCCTGATATGCTTTGAAAAATCCCAATGCAATTAAATAAACTCTAATATGCTTTAAATAGTTACTTGAGAAAACACATTCAGATTTTTTTAAAACCCTTATGGGATTTTTAAGCACATCCAGATTTATTGTAAAGAATCTAAAGTTCTTCATAAACACTACTGTTGTGTTGGTTTGTGCTGTTCAGCAAAATAGCACTCTGCTTGCTTTACAGAAGTCTTCCTCTAATATGAGAAGCTAGTGTTGTTTCTTCTGGGTGCCTTGTAGCAAATGCATGATGTGGTTACCCCCAAAACCCACTGAAGATGTTTGAACATTTCAGTAATCTACTTAGTCTTTGTTGGATTTCTTGATTTTTTTTAATTTTTTTTTTCCCAAGGAGATCAGTGCTAATATAGGATTGAAAACTGGAAAGCTTGTTAGCATAGTGTTTGAGGTCTGAAAGTGAAGAGTAGGAAACACCATGCTGCCTAAACGTGGAGTAGCTGAACTCTTTCTACCCTGGACTGTAGCACAGAGTACTAATAAATGCTCTATATGTTCCTCAAGTCAGAGGGATTGACTGAACAGGCACATTTCAGGCACATACTGATCACAAGTGGACTGGAGACATGTTTTATTCAGAGCATTAACTATTTAGTATTCTTGCATTCTGTGAGACAGAGAACTGTGAAACTAGTTAATAGAGAAATGGAAATACTGGTTAGAGATGTCCCTTATTTATAGATTTTAGTAGTCCTTCAACTCTTCAACTTTAAATTCTTTCAAAGCTGTCCTGTGTTTCACAAGTGAATCATTCATCCCATGTCCCATGCACTGTGCAGTTCATAACTACATTTATGTTCTTGCCTTCATCACTCCCTTCTCTCTTGCCCCTCTCCAAACTTTTCCTCCTCCGTACTTCAGCCCCAGCTCTCAGAAATAGCTCTCATTTTTTTTTCTGCTCTTCTCCTTTGTCCTCTGATTTAATGCTTATAAACCCTTATCCCCCTTTTCCCCATAAACATCAAATTAAAATGTATTTTTCTCAGGAGGCCTTCTATTGTTTGTTTACTCACCAGCAACTTCTGCATGCACCATTGCCTTGTGTTTGCTCATGCCCGGGTTAAATCCTGCACTGTTAAAGGTGCCTTTTTTTCTCTGAAGACCTTTGAAGTCTCACACTCTTTTTTGGTCACAATGAGTCTTGGTTGTTAGGGCCCAAACTAGTTTGTGTTGTATGAGATTTTCTGGGCATTTACAGTTTTGTCTACACATAAATTAACTGCCTACGTTCCTTCATTCACAGTAAAGATTACTAACAGTTCTTTTGCAAAACAAGCATATATGAGGATTCTTTGAATTACATCTGACACTATTCCTTCTATAGTGTCTAAAATACATATTAAAATATTTTTTTTTTCATGGAGCCATACTTGTGGATTTTAGGACAATTTTTTCATGGAGCAGGCAGCTGTTGGGCAGATGTTTCCTTCTGGTTCTTGTTCAATGAGAAGTTGCAGTCAGTTTACACCATGCTGCTCATTTATGCCCTCTCACTGTCCTCCTCAGGATGTGCTGCTATGGTGTCTTATAGAGAAATAATCAAACTCATAAAGAGAGGCTACCAAAAGAATAATGCTATTGCAGACCCAGTACACAGTTCAGCACATCTCAGAGAAAGCTGCAAGGCAAGGTGAAGCAGAGCTGTCTTCCACCTCTCCTGCCCATTGCATGGATCAGCACACTGAAACCCAAGTCCCAGGGAAGCACCACAGCCCCTTACAAAGGGCTCATGTCACAGGAAGACAGAACCAGCATGTCACAGTACTGTTGGCATCTTCTTTTTCCTGCCTGAACTTTTATTATTATTTTTATGTATTTATTTATTATTTGCTTTTTACTCGTGGAGTCCTTGAATACCTCCAGTCCTCAAGTGGATCTGACAAACACCTGTCTGTGTATTCTCATAACTGATAGACACCTTGGTCCATCGACAACTCAAGTGTACACTGAACTGTAGGCACCAGCAGAGTGCTTTTGAATCAATAGAGTGATTCATGCACTTAAATCCAGACACACATGTTTGATTACCTGGCTGAACCATGGCCGAAAGCCATTCATTTAACATTGTCTGTTTTGTTTTATAAATAGCATTATTAACTTCCTGCCTTTGTTATTTTTATGCAAAATAAACTATATATATTTTTCATAAGTGACACAAACTACAAGGTCATAATGTTGCTTTAAATGGGTGTAAAGAGCTAAATAACCTGGATTTAGGAATGGTTTCTCTGGGTAGCGCTGGGTGATTGATTGATAGATTGGTCTAATAGGGTGGCAGTGAGATCATGCGATAGCCCTGTTCCATTACAAATAGTTCTCTCATCTGCCTTTAGCCCTGTCTTTACCACATTCAAACACACACACTTTTTTTTATGAGGTGGACTTTGAACTATCTTTCCATAGTTATCTGCAAAGGCACAATGGACGTTTTATGCAACTACCCATTGCAGTAAAGTTAGTACATAATAAATTACAATTTTATGGAACTGCTAGGATTAGCTATGTATCATCTATTTTTAATACACATCATTGTGGTATGTGAGCAATAATGAATGTATTTAAATAAATCCAAACCAAAACAAAGCAAAAAAAAACCCAAACCAAACACAAATGAATGCTGAATTGTTGTCAATCACTTGCATATAAGCCTACCCTGGTGAAAAGATATAATGGAGAATTTTCTGAGAATGATTTATGGAGTCAACCAGCATCTTTCTAGAACAACTGATACCTTTCCAACACAAGGCTAAATGGGTACATAAAGTTTACTGAGAAAACCTTAGCAAATCCAAAGATAAAGTTTTGTTGAAAAATTAAACAGGTTCATAGGAAAGAATACTTAATGTAGGTTTACTACATTCTCTTTGTGAACTGCTTTTTACTTGTGGAGTGTTAATATCCTAAGTTGTATTGTATTCAACTATCTATATATGAGACATAAAATAATTGTTCTAATTAAGAAGATACAAGAAACATAAAATATGGTATGTAATATTCTGTACTCCTTCAAGGCAAAATGTAGTTTGGCTCAAGGGAGCAGGAAGAAGTTTGCATATATTCTGGGACTGCCAGCAGAGAAGAAACTTCTATCTCCCAAGAATATGACCGAATCTGACCTATTCCATGTGTTCTGATCACAAAGCTATGTAAGATTAGATTGAATTAGTTCACAGATCAGAACTCCAAGAAAAACTCAAGTGCTATACACAGGAAACAGTCTTGATGATCTAAATTAATTGGGTATTATTTCAGTGAATTAGTGTGTCAGAAATGTGTCATGGAGCCACTTTGCTGCTAGAGGTGCCATCTTACAATGACACGCAAAGATTTTATGATCACTTAGGAAAACGTCCTATGGACATATATATATGTATGTATGTATGTATTGAGTCTAAGACAAAATTCCACCTCCAAGACTTTAACAAGGAAATTATTTATTAGCTTTATTAGTTTCAACAGGAAAAGCTCTCTTCATTCCAAAAATTCCATATATTAATTATCACCACTCTTAAAAGTGTGTTATATTTCACATCAAACATGCATTTAATTGGTGATGGTTTTATTCCTTCATGCTGCTTGCAAAAAATCCTGGTCTTACAAACTGGTGAAGTTAAATGAACATTTTGGTTAAGAACAAAACTGCACTAAAGTTATTAGCACTCTGCACTGGTGTTGTCTTTTATACGTGTAGATCCAGCTTTAATACTGGAATTTCAATTTTTAAAGTACTTGGAGTTAAACACTCACTGAAACTAGAGTACTCCTGCTGGTTGCTGATGGTCAACACAGCAATGCCTGAAGATATGGTGCCTGTTCACTTCTCAACATGTACTTCTGGAATATTTCTTCTGTGGAAGCAAATGGTATCACTTGTACAAAAAGGCTTGCAATGACAACCATGCAGTGAAAGGGTAAGAAAAGAGAAGTCTGTGAGATAATCCAAGTCCTGAGAAGTTATCCTGGGAAAGTTAAAACCCTTGGGTAGGTATAAGAAAACATAGATCCATTGAAGAGAGCTATTCTGCCTCTTGGGATTAATATGTTTACACCCCTCCCATGGTGTTCCATCCCAAATGCATAGCACCACCACTGATTCTCTGAAAGCAAAAATGAAAATGAAGTAAAAATTAGTGTTAATAATAAAGGCGTGTTTTTACAGTTTCACTTTCATTGACTAGATCAACAGAGTGCAACTGAAGATATTGAAAGGAAAACTCTTCACCTGTCCTCTGCTTAATTAAAATACATTACATACATAGATTTATTTGAGTGTATGATGTTAAATGAAGATGAATTAAAAGTTTTATGGGAAGCGATGAAATGTTATTTACTTAAATAAGCAGTTCTGTTCTATCAATACCTAAGCTCACTTAGAATTACATACCCTTTTCCTACTTAGTTAGGAGTAGTATTTTACTGAACCTTCCTAGAGTCCACTTTAAGACTAATTCTGACAATTGATGGGAGCAGGCAAAACAAATCTATTTATTTATGAAGGTCAATGAAGAATATGCCATGGCAGAGAGGACATATCATGGACTGCACAGCAATATTAACTTCTGAATAAGGTCAACATGCATTCTGGTCTTCTACACTGCAAACTGCAGAGACATCCACCCTGAGGAAATATGAACCTCCATCTCAAGCAGTTCATGTGCAGCAGCTTTAGATATTGCTGCCTATACCTGTCTATTCTCATGCTATGCTTTAAGCCTAAATAAATGTCTTCCATTTTTCTCTTAGGTTGAAGTGACATGAGTGGGAGTTGAATATCTGGACAGCCATTCTCCACTCCATTAAATAGGGCCTAAAAATGGTGAAAATGGGCCCCAGACATATTTCACATTGAAGGCTAATGTGTACTATCACAAAGAGATAACTTAAATCCTTCTGCACAATCAAAAGATTCTTGCTGTCTTCTTATGGAAAGAAGCCTTCGCTACCTTAGACATTCATAGACATACAAATTATCTCGTAGAGCACACACACAACTTGATTTTTCTCTTGAAATGTAGTTATCGTAATTCAGACAGGCTGCCTGTAGGAGTTCTATCAAAGGGTGACATATTTTGGGACATATTCCTGTGAGACATAGAATTCCTACTTATGTTTTTTCTTCACTTTCCAGAATAATTTTCAGTTTTGCTCTGATGATCAGCTTTTCATCCAGCATCTCATACTACTTCATTTGATCTAATTAAACTATTGTGGCAGAAATGGTTATATAAAAAAGGTAGCAAACCATTGGACTTCATTGCACTACTGCAGTTTGGGTAGCTATACTGAAAAATGAATCCCTTCTCTTTGCCTAAGTGGCAGCAGTTATACATAACTTGTGTACAGGACAGAATGGGAGAAATGGGCCCATGCATGTGAAATGCTGAAGAACCATGGTTTGTAGATTGTCTTGTATGTCTCCTCCTCCTGCAGTTTTCATAAAGTGCCTGCAAAATCAAGCCAAGTTGTTGTCTGAAATGAGGTTGCTATCCCATCAGATCTGTCAGCATACAGTTTCCTCTGCTTCTGTGTCATCAGCTAGCACTTAGAGTGAAATCACAGGCTGATCTTGCCACTTTCTGAATCAATTCTGCATTTTTTTCAGTAAAATTCAGAATAGAATTGTTGTTAATAATGAACATTTACAGATGACTGGTAAATGGTTTAAAGAAATTATGTTTTAAAAATAGAGAAAAAAATCAGAACATATTAGTGGCTAAGAGGCTGCAGAATTTCACTCCTACAGCAAAACAAGCCAAGTCCGTAATAGTGAATTTTTTTCTCTTGGCTCAGATTGACTTACAAACTAACATGCATACTGAATCAGTCTAAACATCCTTTTGACATTATGAAGAAAATGGAATTATTTTCTTGATATTTTCCTTTATATTTTCTTAAAAAAAAAAACCCAACAACTGTATCTTGTCAATCTTTGCCAAGAATCAGCCTAGAGAGTATTTTTATAGCTGAGATATAAACTCCTGAAGTAAAAATGCAGACACAACTTTAAGTGCAGTGTTGCAAATGCAGTGTTGTAATTTTATATGTTAATCTATCAATACACAGTATGTGCAAACATATGTTTATAGACAGAGAGACAAGCATGTATAAATGAGAGGATAAAAATCCCTATTTCTCGTTTGATGCTATGCAATTTCTATCAATTTAGAAATGTGTTATGATTTTATTTTAAGCTGACATACTGTAAATTGTGCTTATTTAAGTATACTTACTTAACTCTTAAGGTTTATAAAACAGAAAAGAAAGATGTCTTTGGAAGTTCTCCAGTAACCTAAAATGAACTAATAAATAATAGAAAAATATTGTGACTTTTCTAGAAACTTTGAACTAGTGGCAATCTTTAAAGCAATCCATAAGCATGAAGATAGTCTCTCAAATATTACGATTTACTATAAAATCTACTAAACACAGCATAAGCTGTTTCTTTAGGGGCAAGCTGAGCTGTATATTATGCTCATGTTACAAGAGAAATTACCAGATCTCTAGGTGAGGTATTTTAGAAATTTGGCAGATGGCTTTACTTTGTATTTGTGGCACAGAATCCTGTTCTAATTTTGTGTTTGATTGGAATATTCAACAGCTTCTGGTGCTACTAGGACTTGCTATCTGAAAGACAGAGTTTGCAAACTATAAATATGAACTTTGAAAATATATATCCTAGAGTTAGTCCAGTAGATTGTGTTTATAACGCTCACTTATTGGCTGACTGATGCATTTTGGCCCCAGACCAAAAAACAATGCCTGGCTGATTGAGCAATGCCTCCTGCTGACTGGGAAGACGGAGGGATATCAGGGCAGTGGTTAACACAAGACAGTCATTTAGTTGTAGGCTGTGACAATGACCAGTCTTCTTCCAACCTCACCTTCAGGAGTCTCAGACATATCTCCTTGGTTATCTTGTTTATCCCCAGTTGCTGCTTTATTTTCCTGGGGAACAATTCAACTGCAAGATGAGGAAGATTGTATCTTCAAGGTAAGGGATTTCAGTTTCAAGATTACTCACAGCCTGTCTGGCAACCCACCAAACAAGTCTGCTGACCCATGCCACCACTGTCCCTCCTGTAACACCAAGGGGAGACCCATTTCTGTGAAGAGACACAGAAGGCATTTCCCCATCTGTCTTCCCAGTTGTCCCCACAGTGCAAGTTCAATTGAGGTGGAACTGAGCCGACACCATGATGCAGGCAGGCAGTGACACTGACATTGCCTGAAGAAGGCTGTTCCCAGCCAGCATTTGCTAAGAGAAAGGCTGGAAACCTGTTTCTTGTCCTCTTTCAGATTTTAGCTACCAGATTGACACCAAAAGTGACTCCCCAGGCCTGAAGCCTATGAGCATCTATATAACAGAGGGATTTCCTACCACCCCTCACAACTGGATGTGTCAGGAGCCAGTAGTCTTGTTTGATGCATTGAAACGAAAGTATTTATTTACCCTCATTGATAATTTTATCTAAAGATGAATGCCACCTTCAAGAAATCATTTGTAAGCAGAGCTATATGAGGTGAGTTAGTCATTCCTTAAAGGCTTTATTATTTTTCACACAGGACTGGTCAAAGTTTTCTCAAAATTCTTCCAAAGCATTACCCTGTGTGTCTCTTCACAGAGAATTTTTTTTAATGGAGTACATATTCCCAGTGAAAAAGATAGAACAATTCAGAGGAGAAATGTATAAAGACTCTTCTGAAGTATATCTGCTGTGTTAACAGTGGATTCCTATCATGGATTTGTAGATAGGCAAAGCTGTAGACAATTTTTTGCTTTCTGTGTCAAGTGAAGAGCCTCTAACTGCTAAGAAAAGGCCAAAATACTGTGAGCAGTATCATGTTTGAATTCAGGCTTTGTGAGACAGAAAGGAGGAGACCAGGTAGCTGGTTTGTGAAAGTGAGTTTTTTTCAGAAATAATTTAGTACTTTTGTTTCCACTGTAGTTATACTGTATACGGTCTGTCCAGTCCCTCTGTAAAAGTGCTTTTCCTAGAAATAGTACAGAAGACTTGATGTGGGGCAATTGCACTTTTTGTCAAGGGATTATCATCTTCGCAAAACTGGCAAAGACTGTCCTTTTGTACAGTAAATTCTGGCAATAACAAACCTTTTCTCCTCTAAACCACCAAGCTTCTGTTGGCTTCATTTGTTTTAAATCCCTTGTTCTCAACAAGCCATATAATCAGAATGACAGGCTGCTCACAGCTTCTCTGGTGCGCAGCTGCATGTGGGTCATGCCAGAGTCTCTTTTCTGGAAGGATGGTTATGCAATGATGCCTGGCTACCTGTGGGTCTGAGCATCTGAATGATCAGGGGTGAGGAAAGCACAGCAGCTTGGTGTTTAACACAAGTGTTGAAGGAGTGAGTGGGCAAGTTGTTCTCTGCCTATTGTTTTTAAATTGGAGGTTCCCTGATTTCTTTCAGCAGCCATCATCATCAACGTTATATTGTCAATAAAACTTCAAAGCAAAGTTCAGGTATTCTGTGAGCAGCAACTGCTTTGTTAAAGAAAAACAAAACACTTTTTAGCACCTGTCCTTTTGGCAAACTATGTGATTTGGCTGATTCACGAAGCAGACACACTATTATTTTATTATCATTCACAGATTCACATATTCACAGATGTTAGGGGTTGGAAGGGACCTAGAAGATCATCTAGTCCAACCCCTCTGCCTGAGCAGGATCACCTAGACCAAGTCACC
>JAOEGS010020578.1:180922-194630 GCA_025447755.1 Corythornis vintsioides
TGATCTTCTAGGTCCCTTCCAACCCCTAATATCTATGAATCTATGAATCTATGAATCTATGAATCTATGAATCTATGTATACTAATTTATGACCACTGCTGTAGAATTTTGTTTCAAGGGTATAATGTTTTTTGCTTTTCTGATGTTACCTTGTGTCTAGCACAAGAAAAAATCTATTGCTGTGTTAAATTTCCAAATGCTTCTGTTACATATTGGAGATGGTGCTGTTGTGCTTGGTGAATATGGTTTTCTTTCTCACTGCCCTACAATAACTGTTATACACAGAAGTAAGGCTCCACAGATCTGGTTTTGTTCCAACCTTTATAAATTATAAGTTTTACCTCAGAATATCACAGGGTTGTTTGTTTGGTTGGTTGGTTGGTTGTTTTTTTCTTTGTTTTAACAAGTTCTGTAATAATATGTAAATCCAACACCGTTGTCACTTTGGAGGATCAGAAAATAATAAGCAATGGCATCTTAAGGCATCCTAATAATTTCTGCTTCTTGATGAAGACCCCTAAATTTTCCCCAGAAGTCATGCCATCCTATCCCCAGGCACAGAGGTGAGGCTGACAGGGCGATATTTTTTCAGGGTCCTTCTTTCTACCTGTTTTAAAAATGGGTGTAACATGTCCCTTCTTCCAGTCCCCAGGGACTTCACCTGACTGCCAACTTTTCTAATATCATGTCAAGTGGTATGGCAACTACATCAGCCAATTCTTTCAGGACTCTGGGATGAATCTCATCAGGTCCCATGGACTTATGTATGTTTAGGTTCCTCAGGTTGTCACGAACCTGATATTCACATACAGTGGAGGGCACTTCACCAACCTGGTCCTCACCTTGCAGTTTAAGTTGGGGACTGTTGGGAGAGACCTTGTCAGTGAAGACTGAGGAAAAAAAAATGTTGAGAACCTCAGCCTTCTCCTCATCCATTATTGCTAGCCCACCATTTTTATTCTTCAGGGGGGGTATGTTTTTTATTTTTATCTTCATTTTTTTGATTCATATACCTGTAGAATCCCTTTTTGTTATTCTTTACATCCCTTGCCAAGTTCTGCTCCAACAATGCCTTGGCCCTCATCACCTCATCCCTACATAATTGGGCAGCATCCCTATACTCTTCCCATGGTATTTGTCTCTGTTTCCACCGCATGTGAATCTCCTTCTTGTTTTTTCGTTTGACCGGGAGGTCTTGGGTCAGCCACACTGGTCTCTTCCCTTTCTTGATTGTTTTGAAAATCTCATGTGGAAAATACCTTAATTTTGTGGTGATATACATTGTTGAGACATACTCTCCCTGTGCCTTAGGGATAGGATGGCATGGGGAAAGTGTAAAAGTGTCTGAATGAAAATTGTACTGAAAGGTAGTAACTGTTGATGTCTTTCAGAAAGTATGGAGAGACATGACAGTCTCCACAAAAAGCCTCGAGATAAAAAAAGATAGAGGTTAGGTGAGGGAAATAATACCTGAAAGCCTTTAAATTGAAGATATTTTATGAGAGATGACATAGGAAAATGTCCATTACTGGCGCTGAACACCAGAAGGAGTGACAAAAGGCTCAAACCAGACTCTGGTCTGAATCACAGAGAACATATTTTCCCACTAGAAAAAAAAAAAAAAAAGTTGCTAAGTTTTCAATATTATATTACATAAGGTATTTGGCTAGATGGCAATTTTAGCTGCATAAATAGAGAGGCATAAGTCTGTATAAACTAGGAAGGAGCAATAAAAAATAGAAATCTGCTAGTTTTCAGTATTAAATGTGTATTTAGAATAAGAGTGGTTTTGGAGTAAAAATTTTAACTTTATTATAGCCCCTGTGAACCAGCTTAAGCATCATACATATCTTATTTTCACAAAACTGTTTTCAAGCTTAGCCTTTTAATTTAGGATGAGCTTTTGATTTCAAGGATTTTGAAAGCTCCTACACATTCTCTCTAAACAACTCTGTATTGCTTTGCAAATTCTGTGAGTCATGTCTACATGGTCTATGGCAACACAGCTTTGACAGGGTATCTCTTAGGCTTTACATCCTAAAAGTGGTCATAGAAAGTCCATGTTCTTGTAATTTGATCTAACCTTTTAAAGTCTTTTTTTTTTATCATTGCAAATGCTAACTTTTTTATCAGATCAAGGGGAGAGGAAGAAAGTTGTTAAGTAAAACTAAATTGCATGCAAATGTATTTTTTAATAAGTTTTGTATTTGGAAAAAGAAAAAGAAACAAACTTGAAGAATCTGACAAAGTAATATATATATTTAGTTCACAAAAACATTCTTACCTTTGATCATTATGTGTAAGTGAAAAAAAACCATGCTGCAGAGTTATACTTTTCTTCACTTTAGAGTTCAGAAAGGGTAGGAAAACTGCTTTTTCGTTTAATTGCACATAAACATGTCCCCAGCCACTGCTTAAGACAAAGCATACACAGAATGTTAAACTACTGCATGTGAAGTTAGCAGCAAATTAATATTTCATGAAAATCCTGCATTAACCCCTTGATCCTGACCTTCAAGTTTAACAGGGAACTGGAACAAAGATGTAAACCACAGGCTTTGGTGTTGCAATAACAAGAAAGAGCACTATTTCTAGAGCTCAAATTTTTCCTCTCTGCCCAAAATACCCGTGGATTTTTTACATAATTCTAGATAGTTCTTATTGGCTCCAAAATTCTGATTGTCCCCACACAAATCCACCCAGGATAGGAATGTGGCTTTCATTTACATTTCCTTTACCTATTTACCTAGCACCTTAAAGAACTGTCATTTTCAGGAAGGGCAATATTATTTCCTGGTTTGCATGTGTCTCTTCTAGGCTTTGGCCATCAAGTGTACATAGTCATAGGTCTGAAGATAATGGACACATGTCTTTGTCGATTTTGGCCATGGTGTCCTGGGGCATCATCTTTCCCTGTGACACTACAATATCAAGCACTGCTCATCAGTATTCCTTATGTCTAGCAAGTGATTTTGCTGAACATACTAATCTATTGCTTAAAATCACCCATCACAATTTGCTGCCCTCAGAGGCAAACTTCAGTGGCAGGGCTCATGCCCTTCCACTGGCTGAGTTGTCATAATTTAGGCTCATAATTTAGGACAACCTGTGAGTTCATGGCATCTGTAGATATGGTATTGGTCAGTCAGAAGATGATGCAGGTAACAACACTACACCTGAAGAAGTGTGTTCATTGCTGGAGATCAAGCCTAGCAGTAGGAAGAACTTTCACAAGAGGAGATGATGGATGTTGTTGATTGTAATTTCTCAAAACAAACCTGCAGGTCATGGAAGGACAAACTCAGTGTGTGGCATTTTCAGTGCTTGCCCAGGGTTCCTTGAAGAACAGATTTATCACAGTATTCCTCAAAAACTTTTACTGTTCCAATAGGACTCATCCTCTTAGTATGTTATATATTACCTGATCCCTTGCTCTCCAGATAAGTAAAAAAAGAAGGCACAGTAACTCCCACATTTTGCCCAGTACTTTATATTCATAAAGATAAAGGGTAGAGAAGAAAAATGAGCAGATATTTGTCTTTTCTCTATACTTATTGTTTTTAGGACCCCTTTTTGTACTAAAATTCACACAAAGATAAAGAACTGATAAGTGTACAGTAAATGTACTACTAAAAGGGATTCAACAACTGAGCTTTCAAAATCAATCAATCATTAGCCATGGTGTGGCTCCATTAGCCATGTGTACTCCCCCAGAGTGGGAGGAAATTGGTTAGGCATTGCAATGGGCTGCCCAGGGAGGTGGTGGATTCCCCATCCCTGGAGGTGTTTAAGAGTCGCGTATATGTGATGCTGGAGGACATGGTTTAGGGACACTGGCAGTGTAGGGTTAATGGCTGGACTTGATGATCTTGAAGGTCTCTTCCAGCCAAATCATTCTATGATTCTATGAAATAAGGATTGATGCTGTGTTGTCTATTTTAGTCCGTCAGGAATCACTAGTTCCAAGAATCACAACTTCCCCTTTTACTATCACAGGCATTATTTCTGAAACTTTATGTTGGTAAATTTAAACATGAACGATGTCTCTGCTAAACATTTTAGTGTACTCATAAAGTCCAAGTGCCCAGTCATGGTCATTACAAGCCACGTAACAAGAAGCAGTCACGTGTTTAGTATTGCTAGAGGGTACCCAGGTGCAAGACACACAACTGAGAGGCATTCTCTATCTTGATGAAGAAATCTTTCCAAGTTATATTTTAGTAGTAAAAACATCCTTCTGCAAATCTTCCTTTTAAGAATCCAAGCCATTTGATTGCTTATATAAATTACAAAACAGACACAAGACTTGCTTATTCTTTCAATCTCCACAGTAGCAAATGTTTCAATTAAAAGTAAAATTATGACATTCTTTAGTTTGTGTAATTTTTTGATAGAATAGTACATTTATATATTAATTTTGCTAAGATCAACTTTATTAATCTACAGGAAGCTATTCAAAGATTGTTGTACATTTTCTTCGCTTCTGAAATGTTATCACATTTAATTGCCTGATCTTATTTGGGTTGCAATCATAGTCATTAATTAGCAGGAAGGTGAGGGACAGCATCATATCTAACTATCTGTTATGGCTGCTTTAATGAGGAAAATACCTGCCATCATTTTAAAGGCATCCTGTATACTTCACAAATACAGCTTGCTGTAGCATTCTCATTTAGACTGTGAACATCAAAGGAAATTGATGTCAGGTGTGAACAGAAGCTGTTGAATATATCTGTTGAGGAAGCTGAGTGGTATGTCTGGATGGGAGAGATGAAGGGCAGCTTAAAACATTAACAAAACTACAGGTAATTAGTGTAAACTTTCAAGGGTAAGGTATGCTCGAGGAATAAAATTTTTGTTTATAGCTATTCCCTGTAGTGCCACTATTGCTAAGGGTCTGTCAATGTTTTCATTTATAAAGCTCTATTTTTATAGGATTGTGCACTAGTAATAAAAAATGTGCTTGGGGCTAGGAGTTGACAACTTAAAGAAAAATAAATTGTTTTTGTTGTTTTGGTGGGTTTTTTTAAAAAAAATTATATGAGTATATGAATAATAGAAGTTTATCTCTTTTCAATGGTTGTTTTACTTTGTATAATTCAGCTGTTGGTTTAAAATAAAATTAATGAAATTTGGCAAGCAATTAGTTCTTTGTATGGACTAATCAGTGTTGGAATTCTTGGGGAAAAAATAAAGGAAAAAGATTATTTAGTGTTTCACAGGCAAAATTATACCTTTCAAAGGGAATAATAAAGAATTCAATGCGTCTATAGAATATGTTGAATGAATATTTTCATTCCTAGGAAAGTGTTACATTTCATTACCTAAAAACAAGATTTAAGAAGTGCCAAGATATAAACAAGTGCGTTTGGTCGTAAAGATGTAAGTTTACTGTGCACTATCAGGATTGCCAACTGACTGCTGCTGATGTTGTCAGATCTCATCTCAATAATTTTCCATAAAGAGAACATAGTAGGAACCTATTTGGGCTGGTGATATCCTCAGACTCCTACATGCTTAACAGAAATACAAGGTAATTTCCAAGAAAAAAACAGTATCTCTTTTGACTCTTACCATGTAATTATAGCCAAATATTGTTTCACTATAATTTCATATTGGACTCCCTTTCCTATAAAGAACATATTTTTGCTTCATCACATTACAATAGTCAGATTAGTGAAACAATGTTTGCACATTTCTTAAAGGGATCCCTTTAAATGGAAGCTTAAAGGTCAAAAGTGCCATGAGTCACTAGTGTTTGTCTAGAATAGTGCTTATTGTTCACACAAGTTTTTTCACCTTCAAGATCTCTGATTGCTTTAGGAGACAAGTCAAGTGTAATTCCTATATTATACAGATAAGGGAATTGAAGAAGTAAATAGTTGTCTCAAATGCCTCTCAGCAGAGAAATACTAGCAAGGAAGTCAAATCTCTCAAACACTGTCCTTATGCTTTACCCACTGTATGACTATGCTGCTGCTATTTGTTGAAGTCTTGGAAAATACTGGCCCAAAGTCTGTCTCAGGAGTTGATATATATACTCCAAAATAAAACTTCTTAAGGCTTGCATATATGCATATATTTTCAAGATTTCTGTCAAATCCCTAAAATACCAATCCTTTTTTTTTTTTTTTTTTTTTTTTTTTAATTATGGAATGCATTGTTTCATATATATATGTGTGTATATATATGTAGTTTGATCCATACTTTTCAGAGATCATAGTTTTAAATTCATAGTGCATCAGCACCATGGAAGAAGTAACATTGTAGTCACGAATATTTGTTACAGCAGCTTTTAATAAGAGATAATTTTTTAACATTAGAAAGTGCATCCATTTTGAACTATGTCCTTCTTAACTTTAATACCTGGGTTTAACTTTTGTGGTGATTCCTAGAGTTGCCATTTCTGTGGGAACACATTAATACTTTTGAGCTACTCAATCAGTTCCTGGACCTGCAATCATGACTCTGAGTAGGTATGGCCATAAGGCAGGATCATAGTCATCTAATCCAATCACCTGCATAGCATAGGCTAGAAAAAATCCCAAATATGATACCCTGTCTTTAGAAACAAAGCATCTTTTAGAACCATCCAGACACCAGCTGCTATTTTCTTTATGCAATCATAATTCTTCAGGAGAGAGAAAGAAATTGTCACGTTACACCTCATGAGCCCTGACAAGACCACAGTTGATATAACAAAGATTACTCCATCTAACTAGAGGTGCCTCTCTTAGGTAAACTGATTGGGAATTACCAGTGTGGATACTAATACTAATATTGTAATAAACCTGGTTTGTGAATAAAGACCTTCTCATCATCAACATGTTCTTATATAAATCAGTTTTCTTATTTTCCCCTCTCGTCCACTGCCCTTATGTGAAAGGTCTGTATTCTGCCCTTAAGATCCCTGACTGTAAATGAATTTTAGTTTAAAAGGCTGAGGGAAAAATTGGCACAAAAGATCCCATATATTCACACATTCTTTTTATGAACATGAAGCTATGTTTGGGTGCAATAAACACCTGTCATCTTAAATAGTAAAGAATGTACTGCATTCTGCTTGTGTGGGGTTTTTGTTGTGTTTTTGTTGGTTTTTTTAGGATAAAAGTGCTTTAATTTCGAGTTAAATGAAAAGCCACAGTGTAGGAGCTAACATTTCAGAAAATACATTGTAGATAGGACTGCAAGTAAATCCATATAAATAAAATACTAAATACCCTATTTTATGCAAAAAGACACAAATGCTGCTATTATAATTCAGATGACCTTGAAACAGCTATGACACAGTCATTTTGTTCAATAATGATATGCCTAATATTAATATGGAGATGACAAAAACTGTTTTAGACAGTTCCCTGTGACAGACAGGTAGTGATATCCTATGAAAAGCTTGAGCAGAACTCATTCACCATTTCAAGAATTATCTTTTTTCTCTCAGAAGTTAAACAATAGATGAGACCTCCTAATGGCTTTCCATGTGTTCATCACAGCTACCTGCGTGAATTTTCAGTAATTAAGTAATCTGAAACACTGACTGATCCAGAGAGAAAGCTATTCCATACCGCTGGTGTCCTTGAAATGTCTTCATCATCAAGCGGTCTCTTCATCTCAGTGAAAACTAGTGTCAGCACTACTGTGTAGTAACCCTTCCCCTAAATAGCTCTTGAAATCTTATAGGAATGTGCTTTTTATATTAAAGAAAAAAAAAAAAAAGAAAAAGAAAAGAAAAAGAAAAAAGAAAAAAAAAATCGCACCAGAAAAGCAGTGTGGGCAGAGAAATGGACATGTGAAAATGTTTCTGTCATAAGGAGGGAGGAAATGGGGGCTTTATGGAGATAAAAAAAAAGTTGTTTTTTTTAAGGTCAAAATTATAATTATCATTTGATAGGCTGTGAAGATGCACTACCTCAGGGACCACAATGGCCAAATTTGTGCCATTTAAAGTCAAAAGCCATCGGAGTTGTGAAAAAATTAATAGAGCCTTGTGTGATTGATAACATACATCATCTGCCACTCCAGTACCAAAATCCCACAGGTTTAGCAGCAAGGAACAACGTTTAGATCACTTTTGAAAAGAAACTATTTGAAAATGTACTTATGGGCTTTAATTATCTTCTGAAATTCATGACAACCTTCCCCTCTACCACTACTCAAAAGCAAAAATGAATTGTTTAGTTAATACTGGTGTGAGGTGAGTTTAGCATACCTCTTTAGTAACAGGACATTCTTTGTGAACACTAAAAGGTGAGAGTGATCAGAAAAGCAGATTTTCTATGGTGATTTTTTAAGTGGAAAAACAGTGGTTTATGTGAGGGAAAGAAAAGGGGAGGGTATCACTGGTGGTGAGGGAAGTTAAAGAATGACTCAAGGACAGAAAGTAAGCTAGGTATACTGTAAATATCATACATTTTAACTAAAAATCAGTTTATTTTTCACTTATTCGTAGGCTGCACCCATTTTCTATCCTGAAAAATTGTTTAAATGTTTTGGTCAATGTGACTTTCAGAATCACATTGATTCATTATGTTATGAATCAGAAATAAAAGACACCAAGGCACAAGCCTTGTAGGGACTACATGTGTGATTCTGTTTAATTGAAAAGGCAGATCAGTCATTAAAGTATTGATTGCTAATCTATTTTATATTTCTGGGGCACCAACTTTTTAACATTATAACAACAAGGTTTTTTGTTTGATTTAGAGTTGTATACAGGTACAATTTTTCAGGGGGTTGTGCCATCAGTCCTGTTTTAATATCTTTATATATTATAAATTATATAAACCAGTAGAATAAGTTAAAAATCTGTCATATTCTTTAATGGATAATCTGCTACATTCATATTTCTAGTAACACAGCATTTTTTACCTTTCTGAAAACTCCCAATGACTGGAAAATAATGTATAAATATTTAGCTGAATATAAGTCATGCGACACTGGCAATATTTTAATAAATCTTTATATATTTTCACTATTAAATTGTGTCATTGAGGTCATAATCTCACTGTAAAGATGCCCAGTGTTTAGAGTTGGGTAAGATGTAACACAGCATCCCAGCATCTTACCTTAGTCTGGACTGCAACTCATTGCTAACCAGTTACTGCAGCACAGATTTAGCACAGACTTCCACCATAGATCCTAACATATTTCTCAACAGTTGCAACAAAACTAGTGTATCCAATCTGTCAAGAGTAGAACTAGCCAGGGGAAATCACTGGAGCAAAAGGTGAACTGGTTAACCAAAAATTGAATTTGATAAAAAATTTAATCAAAAAAATGTGAACAAAAAGATCTATCCATCAAGATCACAAACTTCAACTGTAGCAGTCATCTAATGCATTAAATAAAGTGCTGAATCACTATGAATTGCCCCAGTGATGGTAACCATTTGCCAGCTTTATTAAAAAGATAACGTCAGAGGAAAGGAGACACAGACATACTGTTCCCAGATGTCATTTCTCTGCCACTGCCACTGCCTCTACCCTCTACCACCCCAAAAATTGTAAAGAACCAATTGAAAAGTTCTTGAAACCCATTTATTTGTTCTGAAATCAATAGTTCAATGCAGGAGGTCACTAGGCCAGAGTTTCTGTTGGTAAATCTCTTATCACTTGGGCATTTGCCAGCAGCACTCAGTGTCTGATATCTTGCTCCCTGAAACATTGTACTGCAAGTAAAGGCATATGAGAAACAGATATAGATGAATAATAAAGGTAACAAAGCCTGAGATGCGGTTGACTTCACATGATATACATATAACTTAGCTAAGTATCATATCATTGTATGTAACACTTTCAAAAAATAAATTCATTCAAGACTTTTAAATGATAGGGAAAAGCTTCCTGAATATCATAATGCTGTGATAACTTAATGGGACTATCTATATCCCAGATGATAAATGACCAGCAATTCTTGTCAAGATAGTGGCACTCAGAAAAGCTGATGGACAGAATTATACTTTAAATACCACTTACATCCACAGGCTAACTACTGGCAAAAAGGACTGGCCTTAGAAATTGAGTAACAATGACAGATTCATAAAAAAAAGCATGTAATACCAAAATGACAGAGGAAAATATTTTCTGTTCATTATGTATGTACTTCAGTCGATTACTGAATGTATGTAAAACCTATTAAGTTTCTTAGTTTCTTTTTATAAAACAGTCTGTAAAATATGTGGAGACAACAAAGATTAGAACTGATATATATCTAATAACACTCATAACTATGACAAGGAGCCCAAACACATAGTTTATACTGCTGCTATAGGTAAAGCAGAGAGGAAACTGTATAATTTAAAAATATAATAATAAACTTAAAGTAATTTTATTTTAAGCTTCTATGACTTTACCATTGACTTATGCTAGCATAAACCATTTGGGCTGTAAAAACTTTTCAACGGCAGATGTCTGACTTCAGCCTGCAATATTTTTTAAATCTCAGCTGTAATGATTTGGTGACTAGATTATTTACAGTATTTTTGCCAAGAAAGTTTAGTACTTCCAAGCTTTCAGAGAGATGCTTAAAATTCCTCTCAGAGGAAAAGGGATGAAGGGAGAGAGGAAGGTCAGATTTGTGCCTGCTTGTTAGTTTATGATGTAGCTTTCTGAAGACTGTTTGTACTGAGCAGACTTTATTCCCTTGCAGCTCTTAAGTTCTGAGTGGCTGTGCTTGCACCTTCCACACAAGTACATGGGAATACGCTAATGTAAGCCTGCAGCTCCAGGTGAGATTTTCCCCATCAAATTTATTTCCAAACAAAATAGTATTTGCTGCAGCCATGAGCACCAGAATGGTTACCAGGACTTCACTTTCACTGTTAGCAGTCATATTTGCTTCCAGTATTGAAGGATGAACAAGAAATGGGTCAGCACAGAAGCACTGAGTGAACTGCAGCAGGTGTTCACCGAACCATACTGGAAGAGTCTAATTGGCCAAAGTAAGATTATCTTACTGAAATTACTATCTTAGTTCTAGAAATATTGGAAGTTTAACTAGTTTACTTTAAGCAAGTATAGCTATTTAAAGGCATGGTTCATTTTATTAATATCACAGTTGCTCAAAAAAATTCTGGCAAAATATTTCCTTAAGAGAAACTTCATCACAGTCAACATTTTCAAGCACAGATTTTGTTGAAACTTGTGTTTAGCTATGAAGGAAGAATTTTTGACTTATTATTTCAAATTTATTTAAAGATATAACTCATCAAATCGAGGTTCTGGTACACATGGAATGACATACCTTCCCTTTTGTTCTCCTTCAGACTGTGTTTCTGCTGTGTTTCCTCCATTTTGCCAGCCATCTTCCCATTTTCAATTAGTGGAAATGTCACACACTATAAACTACCACCAGTACACCAAATATTTAAGATACTCAGTTTAGAAGCACTAGAGAATTTAAACAAGAATAATTACTATTATACAGCACCACTAAATTATTAGGTGAGGTTTTTTTTCCAGAATATGTTAAATTTGCAGAGGAAATTTTGTTTTGACACTAAGTACATGCATATTTCAAGCTCTGTAAAAGAATGAATGTATTTATTTCTTACTTTTAATTCATTAACAAAAAAAATCAAAGCAAAACAAAACTTGTATTAATTCTGTTCTGTAATTATAGTCTTAGTTGTTTAGTGCAGACACATCATCTAATGGCCACAGAAAAAAACTAAAGGCCAAGGCCTGAAGGACTTCAAGAAAAAAGAAGATCTGGCATTAAAAAAAAAAAAAAAAAGTCTGCAAAATTTCAGTATTTGCAATAAATGATAATTGCTACAATAAAATTAATTGTGGTGGGTTGACCTTGGAGGGTTCCCAGGTGCTCACTAAGCCACTCTACCACTCCCCTCCACAGCAGGACAGAGTGGGGAGAAAAAAAGTTGGAAAAAAAATCATGGGTCAAGATAAAGTCAGTTTAATAAAGCAAAAACAAATGACACCTGCACAAGCAAAAGAAAACAAAAACTTTATTATCTACTTCCCATCAGCAGGTGATGTCCAGCCACTTCTTGGAAAGCAGGGCTTCAGTATGTGTAGCTGTTACTCCAGAAGACAAACATCATAATAAAAGTTCTCTTTCCTCTTCATTTCTCTTAGGTTTTATTGTAGACATCATATGGTATAGAATAATCCTTTCATCACTGAGGTTCAGCTGTGATGGATATGTCCCTTCCCAGTATCTTGTCCACCTCCAGCCAGCTGGTGCAGGAGTAATGTAAGAAAGACAGCTCTGTGTGAGCACTGCTCAGCAGCAGCCAAAACACGGGTGTGTTATCAACACATTTCTAGCTAACAACACAAAACACAGGACTATGAGGGCTGATATGGGGAAAATATTTTCAAGTAATTCTTGTTTCTGTGCCTTCCAGGTAACTTTATTATCTCATTTTATAGTCCTGAAGTTGGACACAAGTGTCCAGACACATACTTCACTGGGAATGCACACTGTCCAATGATTACAGTCTGTATCACTATTTATTTTCTTTCTCTTGTACAACATACAGCAACATTTCAGTAATAATATTTTTATTATCATTTTAATTTTAAATATAAAAAATATTTCCTTTAGCAAATTTAAAACTACAGTTTGGATATATTACTAACACTAGAGCAAGATCTTAAAAAGCACGTGGAAATTAGCCCTTATCTGATTTTACCTTCACTCATGAATCAGAAGAAGCTGACTTGATTTTTTTTTTTTGTTTCTGATTGTGGACTTTTCCATTGAAGATTACTTTTTATTCAGTTTCTCATTTATAAGGCTTTTCATGCTTTTGCTATCTGTTTCAAACTGGAAGTGAACTTGACCTTATATGCTTGGATCAGGTAGACCACATGAGATTTTTTTTCCATCCCTTATTTGCCAAATCTGTCATAGCTCAATGGGTGGCATTTTTAGATGTTTTCTGAGCTATATTTCTGCTCAGTTCTTTTCATCTGCCTGGAGAAAACAGTGTGTATATGTAAGGAAGAAGAGAAGAAACCATAATACTTAAGTTTGAACATAAACCTGTTAATTCTTCTGGGAACTGGTATATATTTCCTGTTTTATGATTGTTTTATGTGTATGCTGTATTTCTTAAAATTATATGCGATACTATTTCAATACAAAGTTTTCCTTGAAATGTCTTATCAGTAGAGTGTGATTCAGAGAGTTCTTTAAATATATACTTACCTGTGCACAAGGAAGTATTACCCCCAAAAGCACTGAGGGAATTCATACCTTTAACAGGATATGTATGCTAAGGTAAATTTTTACTGTATAGTTTATATTTAAAATAAACAAACAAATAAAACTGAAGAGATGCACTGGTTCCTGGAATTTTTGCAGTAATTGCAAAATCTCTACCCTCTCTTGATATCTCTTCTAATCAGATCCTGTCCACAACCACAAATACAGAATGACACCAAGCTGTTTGGAGTGGCTGACACATGCAAAAGACTGTGCTGCCATCCAGAGAGACTTGGACAGGTTGGAGGATTGGGCAGAAAGAAATTTAATGAAATTCAACAAGAGCAAGTATAGAGTCTTGTACATGGGAAGGAACAACCCCAGGTATCAATATAGGTTGGGGACTGATCTGCTGGAAGGTAGTGAAGGGGAAAAGAATCTGGGGGCCCTAGTTGATGGGAAGCTGACCATGAGCCAGCAGTGTGCTCTTGTGGCTAAGAGGGCAAATGCCATTCTGAGGTGTATTAAAAGGGGTGTG
>JAOEGS010020578.1:194730-224836 GCA_025447755.1 Corythornis vintsioides
AGTCTAGGTGATCCTGCTCTGTCAGGAGGGTTGGACTAGATGATCTTTTGAGGTCCCTTCCAGCCCCTGACATTCTGAGATTCTGTGAAAATCCTCTCTTTGGGGTACAAGGCAAGAACATTGTATGACCACATCAGCCAGAACAGCCAGATAAAGTAATTATGAAGGTAGAAGACATTTTGACCATTAGCTGATAATCATGTTGAGATTATAGTGAAAGGATGTCAAGATTTTGTCTGGAAAATAAGTATCACTGCATTTGCTTAGTCTGAAAAAATGATTTTTGAAAAATGTTTTTCTTTCAACTTTTTTCAAGTTGATGTTTTTGTTTTGGTTTCATTTAGTTGTTTTATTTCCCTTCTCTCTAGTCACGAAGTTTTAAAGACTGAACTCCTAATTCGTTTACATAATCTCAACAAAGTTAATCAAGTTTTGCCCTGTGAGCTGTATTAACTTAGTACTCCGCTGGTCAGAAAAGTCAAAGTGGTACTGATAATTTCACTCTTTAATGCTTTTTCTAACCCCATCATCAACATTGAAAGTTGTGCTAAGAAACAATGGGAGAGAGAGATGGATGGATGGATGGATGTTGGAATTAATATTACTGACAAAGAACAAATAAAATATTCACTTGGGTGTGCAATTGGGCACATCATAATTTCTATATTAATTCATAATTAACTCTATCATTTTTTTCACTTTATTTTTGATGATGTGACAGAAAATGAAAAAATATACGGTTTTAATTCGTACGCTATGTCACCTATTCAATGAAAGCCATTGCTCCAGGTAAGACTCAGGCCCTACTTGGCAATAGATAGCTGCTGTGCTTTTCTTATTCCAAAACGAGCTTCTGTCCTCATCAAAAACAACATGTCACTCTCAGTAAAAGAATATTTAAAGGCAAAATTCTTCTGGAAGTTTTATACTATGGAAAACAATTCAACTTTGCATCTTTCTCAGCTCACTCTTCTTTACCTCCGTGCATTTCCTCTCTCTTCTCATGATGCCATCCTTCTGAGATAATGACAATAATTTCAGCACTCTAAAAGCTACCTTTGAAATAATAATCATTTTAAACATACAGAATATGTAGAGTAGATACCCAGAAATGAAGAAAAGGAATGCATAAAAGGCACCAGACTTTATTTACAAAAACATTTTGGATTCAGGTTCTGAATATATTTTGCCATTGAGGATTCCAGAGCAATCACAATTTAAATGATGCTGCATGGAACACTATGGCCTGTACAGTCTTTAAGTAATCACCATGCAAATATTATTGTGGTTCCTACTTATGCTGTCAGGTTTTGCAAAAGGACAAACTGACACACATTTAATTTTTTTCTTATCCAGCAGGTACACATTTATTGGCTGGGCTTGTTACTGCTTCTGCAAGTCTTGAAACAATTTGCAAATGCACATTTCAACATGCCTCTGTTGAATTCAAATATTTGAATACTGAATAGCTAAGATGATAGAAAGTAATTCCATTAAGATCCTTGATAAGAAAAAGGGTTTCAAATTATTTTGAACTTGTAAGTGTACTGAAAGTGCATCAGGTTTTACATTACGTAGCCATCACATATGTGATGTGTATAGCTTGTTGTGGAGTATAAAGGTTGTCATTACTTAGTCACCTCTTAAAGCTGATCTGCCCAGAAAATTGTTGGATGGTGATTCTGTTGTTGTATTCTGATACTTTTACTGTTAATTTATTACCTCTGATGAATAAATACACCAAAAAAACCCTCTTTAAATATATAGGCAGATACTGGAAAACAAGCCACTGACCTGTTAACACTTTGTCAGGTTTCTCTGTAGGTAAGTAAATAGTTCAAAAACATCATTTGTCTTATGAATATCATTACCTTTTTTTCATAAACAACAAATGCTTTTATGAAAAAAATATGAAATCCTCACATCTGTTTACTTATTAATTATTTAAAATCATTCTCATGTTTCTTCAGTAAAGCACGATTCACTTAATAGACCAATAACTTGAAATTTCCATAGTGTTTATTATGCAGTACTGGACCTGCTGGTAAGTACTGTAGCATGTACATTCAATCATCAGAGGCAGTGTCTTGTAATGTACATTCCAAATTTAATAATCAAATAAATAAATAAATAATCCCCAAATTCCTGTTACCTCTTTTTTTGAATTGTGTCATTTCAAGATCAATTTTTGACAAGCATTTACATTTTTATTTGGAATGTTTTGTGTGTTAGTGAAACTACACCCTAACTTAGGATGGTCTGAGATTTCAAAACTGGTGAATTTAATAAATTAAAAAATTGTCTTAGCTGTGGACAGTCTAAATAACAGAAACATGATACTAAGCCCTGTATATAGTAATTGTGTTAATATTAACATGTAGATTGCTGACACTTCAGTGGCATCTGGATCAGGGTCAAGAATTCTTACACAAAATGTTGCATCTGTAATTAATAAGCATCCATTTACAAGATAACAAAAAATAAAGAGTCTTAGAACAGTGTTTGTGCTATTAACCTACTATCTCACCTTTGATCTGTTTCAATGGTTAACATTAATGGAAATATCTCAGAGTAAACTTAAAGTTGGAAAAATGAAAAATCACTTTCTAAGTTATTTGTGTTTTCAAGACCTCTATTACTGTTTACAGAAAAACATCAGATTATGAGCCAACATTTAAGGATTCAAAACATTGATAAAATATACATAGAAAGATATATATGCACATATGTGTGCACAGACCCACATACGCTACCCTGCAGAGTAAATAGGAAATAAAAGTAGTTGTGAAGTCTGCAAATTTACCTGGATTCACTGTGTATGTATTTCTGATCTTACCTGTAATCCTGATAATTAGACTCCTGGTATTGGTTCTGATGAAGTGTCTGCAGTGCATTAGAGATGTCAAAACGAATCATGGTAGAAAATACTATGGAAGATCTACAACAGGTACAGGAGGGAGGAATATTAAAGAGCAACAACCTCTCCAATCTCATTCCCTGATTACTTGAAAAAAATAATGAAAACCAAAAATACAACATGATAATTACAGATTAGAAGCAAGCAATAAAATAAATATAATAGTGTTAGAAGTGGAATTGAGAAATGTACATGCTAATTTTTCTTTATTTTTTTTTATTTTAAATAAAGCAGAAGAAAGAAACCTTGCCCAGGTTGAAATAACATATTAATTGATACATTAAATACTTACAACTGTTTTTCTACTGGTCATATTTAGTTAAACAGAAATTTTAAAATTCTGCTGGCATGTTTGTTGGGAATAAAAAAGCCTGTAGGTCAAGTCTTTCTGAGAGAATGCCAAATGTCTTTGTGTCCAGTTATTTATGGTTTCAGATAATTGTACAGAAAATATCAAATTTGCATAGCGTGATTATTGCTGATTATTTATCTAGCAGTCAAAATGTTTCAGTGGTTCCTAGGATGACAGATTGACAAGTACTTAAAACTCATTCATTTTACAAAATTTGCATGTAATTAGGCAATAATGAAGGGGATGTTTGTGGACAGCGGATTATACTACAATATGCTGGAAACGATTCAAATGCTTGACAAAGTGTTAACATTATCTTCAGTTTCAACTAAGTCTTGAATGTTTGGCTCAAAAAATCAGTGGAAAAATGAAATGGGTTATGGAAAGCTACTACATGTATTTCTAGAATCAAGTATATACTTTTTACTTCTCATTTTGTCTACTCCTACTTCTTTATGCACTGCCGATGAATTTTACTTTAGGTATTTAACTCAGATCACATTCAGTGAAGCTCATCTATAATAGTTTTGCTGCCACTGCTGTGGTCATTATCATAGTGAAATCCTATGAAGAATGGTTTTCTTTGGTATCTTGGCATCCATGTAGGATCTGAATTTTAAAGTTCCTGCTTTGAGATTCATACAAAAGAAAGTGATTTTGAAGATCTGATTTATCACACAAGATATAATTTGTTTCTTAACCAGTTGTTCTGCACAAATAGAATATTTAACTGTTACACACTTTAAGTGGCGGTAATATTTACTCGTACTTTGTGATGGCTGTCTTCTACTTGTACAAAAGTTAAAATTTAGTTCATAGGTCCTGTCAGTAACATTTTATTTAGTATAATGTTGGTTCTTTCAATTACATGAGCAGGTATGTGACATATTTTTAAGGATGTACATGCATCAAATGCACTTCTACATTTGACTTCATCGCCATTACTCACTTTTTTAATGCATACTAGTTTGCAGGAGCCTGTATAATGAAACATAGTTTATAATCAGTTTTCAAATATTTCTCATTTTTGGAGTATATTCTCTACTTTGCTTCAATATGCTCTCAAAGCAACAGTAGACATGCAATATAACCTTTGTAGAAGGAAGTAGGTTTCTATATACAAGGTATAAAAAATAAACATGCTGGAACTTGCCTAAGATAGCCAATAGAAGTTACTCTAAAGTATCTAAAACTTGTCTAAAACCTTTTATGGGTTTAACCTCTAGTGTTTGAGGCTGATACACTTGTGCCAAAGAGTGCCTTCATGATCGCTAGTTATCTCTGGATGGGTGAATTTCCAGCTTATTGAGCCTTGCCCCTCTGAAGCTGTGTTAGCTATCATATGTGGTTATGGACCTGCTAAGGTGAACTGTATCTCAAGAGACCATGTGATGTCACTTCCTCAGACGTTTGCTTGCATGATAGTTCCAGCTGACAAATATTCAGATTCCATTATTTTGGTGCAAGGACTAATCAATAGAAAGTGTGACAGCTCATTCTATGGAAGATAAAATAGATACTATATGACAGCACACAAACTGAATGTTGTCCTTGTTATGTGAGATTAAAACCACCCCAACTTCCCCAGTATGTATACATGTAAGGTTTGTGCACCTCTTTCATCTACAACGCAACTGTGTCCTCTTTTCTGTCGCTGATCTCCAGGTGTATTCCCTTAGCAAAATTCTTATCAAGAAATTTAATCTGCATATATCTAATACAAGATATTTCACCCTTCTTTGCCAAAGCAAATGGCTTAAACATTTGTTCAGAAGCAGGAAAAAAATCTCTGTACTCACTTATGACAACATATTGAGTTCTACAAAAATTTTTGAGAGTATTTTTTCAGAAACAATTTCACATTAAGGAGGTAGAAATGTCAGGAAAAGGAAAGGAAGAACATTCAAGCCCCTGATGGACCTTTCTCAATGAGTTTTCTGCATAGTAATCTCAAAAGCTTTATGTAACCTGAATTAATTACTAAATCTATCCCCTTCATTATCTAATTAACTCATCTCACTGATTTTTTTTCCCCTGTCTTTAAAAAGCTGCTCAATTACTAACATTTCAGCATCTGCTTCTGTATTCTAATGCAAGGCAGAAGGATCTGATAGTTCTTTTAACTCATTCAGACATATGAAATTTCAAAACCTTCACATTCTCCCCCAGCATATAGTTAGCTACCCATCTGGTTGACTTCTTGATGGAAAGGTTTTCTAGTGTCAGAAAAGCCATATGAGAAAAAGGAAAGGAGTAGGTAGAGCACAACAGAATCATAAGCCATATTCCTGGGTACAAGGAAAACAAGGTCACCCTTCATGTTTTCAGACAGACAGCCAGAGGAAAAAGAAGATAAAGCAGCTGTATAGTATACAAAGTGGCAGTTAGAAAGGTTAGAGTATAAGACCTAAGCTCCCATCACAAAGAATGAAAATAAATGTTCATTCTTCCATTCATTCACAGGAGAAGATAACAGTACAATAACAAGACAAGAAAAGTCTTTGTGGTTCCTGGGGGTTTCCCTAGTCTCAGGGGTTCTTTCTTTGAAAACTAAACTGCATCCAAAATGTTGCTTTGCACCCCTTTTTGAAGGTCTTCTATGCATACATATTTGGAGCTGTAAAAGGATTACCTATCTTTGAACTAATTTGTTCAATCATAAAGAATACTGGATTATTCTTTATATTGTATTCATTTCTATCCCATTGTTCCATGTGCTAGTTACCATTTTGATTTCTATAAAAAATTTTATAAAAACTTATTTTAAAATAATTAAAAGGTTCCTGACTAGAAATACGGGTCTGAGTTAAAGTTTTTCCTATGCAAGCTGTCAGTTTTAACTGAGCTACAGCTGGTGTGTAGAGTTTTTGGAGATATTTGATGGGCAATGGTACTGACAAGTTAGCTGTCTTCACAATGGATTATTTGGGGGTTTTAAGAGAAATATACAGAATGTGTATGGTACTTTCTTTGCTTGCAGATTATATGTTCTTTATGCTCTAGAACAGCCCAAAGTTCGCCAGTTATCAGTCTCTTTGCCTGATGAGTGACCTCATTTTCCCTTGGTAAGAGTTAAATCTGTTGATGATCTGAAGAGCCTTTACATCCTCACAATTTGTGCCTTTCCTTCACCATCATCCTCATGCAATTCTCCCTGCTCCAGCAGCAAAGATTTCAAAGTGGTGGTGCTCAAGGAAACTGGAAGGGTTCCCTCCATCCCTCTTTCCTTCAGGGAACCAATATTATTCTCAAAAGAAGGAAGAACCAAGGACGTGCTGGAAGAGAATAAAATGAATGTAGCATCTCAGGACACCTTTCTGTTTATCTTCCCTTTCTGAAAGATGAGATGAAGGGTCCCTAGAAAGAGACAACGAGTCCTTGAAACAGTTTATGCCTCACCAGCTCCATAGACAAGGATGGGGAAAAAAATCCTTAGGAATCTCAAAAAAAACCCCCCAAAAACAACCCAGAAGTAAAGCTGTAATAGCACAAATAATTACTGAGTAGAAAACCTGTGAGGCAGGTAAAACAGAAACCATGTACATCTAGAGTTAAATATCAGGTTGCTCTCTTGTAGAATATATGACAAAATAAACTTTTGTATGCAACGAAGAAAATGGATTTGGATGTCATGATACTTGAACTCTTAGTATCTGCTAGCGGAACTTGACAGAAACCCCTGACAGAACTGCAAGCCATCCTGTGGCTGCTGTGTCACCTTTGCTAATACAACTACAGGAATATGAATTTTTATGCTTTATTAAAGATGCAACATGGCTGCAGTATAAAAAAAATTAATAATGGCATCCATTTCTTCTTAGATTGTATCCAATGTACATTTCTAAGACAAAAAGTGTCTCTGCTTTTTAACAACATATTGCAATCTTTCAGATTTCATACAGTTAGGAAGAACTATGTAGAAAGCAAAGGGACTGAGAGGTTTCACGCTACAATTAGAATGATACACTGTGAATCATAGAATTGCTGAGTTATGGCAAATTGGAAAATATCTACTTGTGAGTATTGCCCAGAGTAGAGCATAATAGAGGTCTTCAGTTCTGTCCATTGAGAGAATGCATGGTCAGGATGGGGCTAGCTGTGATTCCTTGATACGGTGCCACTGGCACCCAGAGGAGGCTAAAGAACATTTTACCTTCTCCAGCTCAAGGTAAGATGTCTTTGGAAACACCTCTGTTAAAGGATTGAAAATGGTTCTGAGTTTCTAGATTATACTTGCACTTTGCAATCAAATTCCATATTGTTACCAGTTTTAAGCCAAATCCCCCTCCATAAACAACATGGAGAGGGCATCTGGTCACCCAAGCTAGATATGAACATTCTCTGAGCTGTTTAAATCAGTTAAAATGAAGCCTAAAATAAGTTTTTCCAGCAGGTTGAAGGAGGTTCTCCTCCTTCTCTACTCTGAACTAGTAAGACCACATCTGGAGTATTGTGTCCCCAGTTCAAGAGGGAGAGGGAAATACCAGAACTAATCCAATGGAGTCTATGAGGATGATTAAGGGACACAGAACATCTCTCTTATGAGGAAAGGCTGAGAGACCTGAGGCTGTTTAGCCTGGAGAAGACTGAGAGGGGTTCTTATGAAAGTTTACAAATATCTGAAGGATGGGTGTCAAGTTTCTTTTCAGTGCTGTCCTGTGAAAGGATGGGGGGCAATGGTTACAAACTGGAATACAAGAAGTTCCATCTCAACATGAGGAAATATTTATTTACTGTGAGGTTGACGTAGCCTGGCACAGACTTTCAAAATCCACCTGCATCTGTTCCTGTGTGGCCTGCCCTGGGTGATTCTGTTCTGTCAGGGAGGTTGGACTCTATGTTCTTCAGAGGTCCCTTCCAACCTCTCCCATTCTATGATTCTAAGATAAGAGATATGCAGCAGTAATGGTCTCATATAATTGATACAGTCCTGCCTCATTTCTTCCTAGCACCAAGCTTGTTTCCTACCCTTAGACAGGAGAATAGCTATTCCTAGAGCTTTTTCTTCCATCCCCAAACCCTTTGTGAATTAAGGTGATACCAATGATAGACCATGACCAAGGTCCTAAGCCAAAATTTCCCATATAAAGATAGATTAAAAGTGATGGAAAATTACCTAATATAGAAGCAGAAGTATAGAATCTAATCTCTTTTGTGACAATGAAGAGCAACTAGTTCCTGAGTTCACTGGTAATGTTTGCACAATGTCAAGAGTTAGGTCTAGGACAGTTGACAGATGAATGACAGATGCTCTCTACTAAACCCTCTCCCTTCCCCGAGGGAAGAGAAAGGGCATAAGGGAGAGGGACTTGTGGATTGGAAAACTAAAACTGTTTTAATGAAAATAGCAATTAAATTAAAATATATAAAATTGCATACAAAACCAATATCGGACCAAACCCCTGTGACAGCATTAAATCACTATCACCACTGGTGCTGTGGACCACACACTGGGGAAGTCCCAGACCTGACTCATCTGCAGATGGGAACGAGATTCAGGAGTTAGATTCTTGAAGTGGATTCAAGAACATGTGGATCAGGACTGAAGGCAGAACAGACAGAGTCATCCCTTGATGCTGGCTATTGAAGAAGAGAGCCTGACCCTTGTGATCCCTCAGCTTTATACTGAATATGACATATGTAGGATGGAATACCTCGTTGGTCACTTTAGGTGACATGTCCTGTCCACTTCTGCCCACAGATGTGACCTTTTACTTTGCAACACCTCAACGTGGAACACAAGATTTATCAGAGATGTTGGTCTCAATAGGAGCAATTATAAGCAAGAGCCTTTCTGCACACACCAATCCTCTAAACATGGTGTGTTATCACTGATAAAGGCAGACAGTCTGAAAAAAAGTGCTGCTAACTTCAGGAAGTGCAGTTAGTTAGAAAAGAATGAGCTTAAAAGTAGAATCACTGAACGAAATCAATTCTGGTCTAACTCAAACCAGGACAAACAGGAAATCATTCAGCATGAGCAATAGCATCAAAATGCGGTCCAAATAGTCAGAGCAAGTGTGGCCCACATAGAAAGTAGTGGGAGTGACTACAGAATTGTATCTTTCTACTTACATTCACAGTAATGGTCCTCCAACATAGATCAGGTCATCGCAGGGTGACAAAGCTTGGATGACATGGAACAGAACTCCTCTGAGCAATGTAAAATGAGGAGAGATTTGTATTTATGATGTGTGATGTTTTACCTACAAACAATGAGGTCTGGGCTCTTTGTTTCTCATGCAGAGTCTTCCTTTGTTTATCATCAGAAGTTTTAAGCACAAGATCAAGGAGAAAGCTCTGCCCATGTGGGTATAAGAACTCAGCTATGTTTTGTACCAGCCAGATACTTTTCCAGGACTTGTTAAGGAGCTATAATAACCTTTCATTTATAACAACCTGGATAATAGTGGCCATGATCTAAAAAGCCCAGGAACAATACCTTGATCACAGAAGTGCTTATTGTTTGAAGAAAAGAATGGTGTTGGATTGTTCTTTTCAGATCCCAGGCAGCATTTGAACACATCATTCGTGCTCAAGCACTGTAACTAGTGTAGAAAGAAAAAGGACTGTGCCACAATTATAACCACATGCTCTGAGTCATACAGTTGCTGAGTTCTGGGAAATTATAAGGCATCCAGTTCTGGGCATTGACCAGACAAGATCACAGTGTCAAGAAAGCCCCCATTGATCACAGGGGCAGAACAAGAGAAAACAGCTGTAACAACTCAGAAAAAGACTTGACAGCTCAATGAAGATTTCTGCACAGAGCTCAGTAGCAGTTGAGAAAATAAGCAAAATGTTGGGATTTAGAAACAGCTAAGGGTTGTAGAAGGGGATAGAATACTGCAGAACACAAGGTGTTGGGACAAACTTCCCTTGTAAGCATGTTATACCTCAATTTTTCAGAGGCTTCTGCATCT
The DNA here is from genome assembly GCA_025447755.1 of Corythornis vintsioides. NCBI lineage: Eukaryota > Metazoa > Chordata > Aves > Coraciiformes > Alcedinidae > Corythornis > Corythornis vintsioides. The sequence goes on from JAOEGS010020578.1 coordinate 204,923, forward strand.
TTCTGTGAATCTAAGACAAGGCAATACAGAGAGGTGGTAAATGCTTAAATGGACCACTGATCTGATCCAGTCAGGCAATTTCTCTGTTTCTGTCAGTTGACTGGAATCGTAAAGGTAGCCTGTGGCACAACCTGATATTAAACCTTTATCTCAAGAGCCCTTGTTCAGTTCCTTTAACCACAAGACCATCCTTCATCTCCAATTTCCTCTTTCCATTTCAACTGAAAATATCAAAAGAGCATAATTTCTCCTAATATTGTAGCATTCCAGTCCTGAGCAAAACCAGGAAGGGAGCAGCAGGTGAATAAAAATTAAGCTGACATTTTCAAACTTCAAACAAAAATCTGTGTGAGGCAAGAAATGGTTCTCTTAATTTAATCCAAATTGGTTCACTCATCTCTGAGGATAATCTGATCCATACCACAGCAAGACTGCAGTCAGAAGAACAAAAATAGTGTTTGAATTATGCTGAATCCAAGAAACACAGTCTGTCCATGACCATACACCCAGTAGTGCAGGATGGGAACAGAGGAAGTGGGAGGGAGGGCATGGGGTGGTGAATAAGACTCAGAAGTAGTTGGTCTGGTGCTTAACAGCAGTTCAGAGAAAGAATAAAAAAAAAAAAGGAAGAAAAAAAAAAGAAAATCAAACAAAACTGAGGGGTGTATAAATGGAGGTATTGAATGTAAGTCATGGGAAATATCCTAGCACAATTTAAGAAGCTAGTGTGACCACATTTGGAAGACCATGTGCTGCCTCAACCCTCAGTAGTAAAGGCAAGTTATACAAATGGATTAAAAGTCTGGAAGGCTAATAAAGTAATTATAAAAAGGCTAGAGAAACAGAAGACTCTGAGTGATTAAAAGGAGAATACAAGACGCAAAACATCTGAAAACAAAAATGTGGATGATCCATGAGTGAGTGGGATATTCATTAATGCACAAACAAAAAGTACATTTTAGGGAAATTAGAAGAAACCTTTGAGAACTGCCTATTCTAAGGTCAAATTTTGAAATTCTCATTATATTTTTACTCTGTTTATTTGGGTTCACAGTGACTTCAGAAGCATTCATTTGAATACAAACTGAGAACCAAAAGTCAGATCAAGCATTTGAGACCTCACAGGAGTCACTGTGCACACTTTTCCCTTCCTCTATGGGTAGCTACATTCATCATTCCATTTCCCCCTAGCTGTGAGACACTGTAGTTGCCTGATTTATGTCGAAAATATCTCTCCTTCCCTTTAATTCTCAGCACGCAATGGACTGCATTTCACACACCACTCCGTGGTGATCTGTGCTCCTTTTGCTTCTCATAAGCTCTTTGGGAACTTCTTGAATTTATTTCTTTGTGTGGGGTATGGATGGTGAACAGAAAAACCTTCTTTCAATCTTCCTACACACATCTGTGTAAGGCCTGTAAATTTAGTCTTCTGTAGACTCTTTAAAGTATAAAACAAAAAGACCTAAAGATATCTCCCACTATGCACTGACAAGCTGCTAAATGAGAGTTAGTATGTATCATTGTAGTTTTCAGTCATTCATACTAGAAGAATGAAAATTATGACTACAGAAGGTAATAATTCTGTTATCAATGTACTAATGCTTTATAAAAACTGAAAATTGTGAAACAGTTCCTTCATTTTGCAAGGAAACACCTTTTAAATCTTTACATTTGTTAAAACATATTTTTTAATGTCTGTCAATTGGTGTAATGGTAGCCACAAGAAGGTGATTGTAGTGTTATTTTTAACACAAGAAGCTACTTCAAGCCTCTAGTCAAAACTATATTGATCCCTTTTCCTACGAACCAAATGCCTTATTCATCTGTTCCAAGTTTTTTTTTTTCTTTCTAACTGTTTGTCATTTACATAACACTGAGTAACCTGTCTTGAGAATGTCCTAAAATACAGAAAGCCTCTATAATAATTTCTAACACAGGGGATTTCATGGAGAAATCCTTATATTCATCAGCTGCAGATTCATTGCACTTTTCTGTTTGTCTAACCATTTCCTAGTAGAACACTGATATTTTATTTGGCTGGTAACAGCTACTAGCACAGGAGAACAGTTATTTTCTTGAAACTGGCTATCGGAAAGAATTTACTTGCTTATTTTTCCCCCGTGTGTGCATGTGCATGTGTGTAAATGTGTGCAGGCATGTATACAGGCATTTTAATTAAACATGTTGGATGTAAGTTCTATTTAACACATCTTGGCTCATTAAACAAAACAACAACAACAAAAAATCAGTGCACTACGAACACTGTTCCTCTGTGTGTTTAAGCCATTTCATGTAGAATGGGATTTTTTCCCTCTTTTGAGTATAAAGAGATGCACTTTCAGTCAGATGTGATTCTTCATTAATATATGTGCTGTTGCTCTGTTAGTTTTTGCTTCCTATATTCTTCATAAATATTTCTATGTATAGATTCCTTATATGAGTGGTAAAAAGAAAGTCCATGTAAATTTCCATTAATTACTTTTTCTACTACCCTAAAATATGAGCTCAAGTAAAGCAAGAATTTCTTCTTCACCTAAAAGAAATAAAATGTTACCTAGCATTTTATTTTTGTTTCTATCTTTGTCCCTTTGTGTTTCTAATTATCTTCCTATCTATAGACTGTTTCCCAGCAGGAAGAAGTAAGGGGGAAAAACTGTAAATAAGACTCCTGAAACAAGGCTTTCCAAAGATAAAAATAACATTTTATTATCCTGGGATTTTCAAGATTCATGAAAAGAACGTGCATTACAAAACCTATCTGAAGTTGGAGGTTACTACTGTAATAGATTTCTCTGTGGACACAAGTTGTCTCTGTCCCTTCAGCGAAATCTTGGCATCCTCAGGTTTATACTTTATGTACAGAGTGATGCAATAGGGATGTTGAAACCAGTCCTTTACTTTGAGATTCTATTGGCTTTCGTTGGCATCCTGAAGTTTCTCAGAAATTTTAGCACTTGCTCTCTTCTGTTAACACACTTTAGGTCTCAACACCCTAATTTTCTTCTTGCTCTTTCTTTTGATTTCTTAAAGTTTTTATTATAGAAAAAGAGCATATAGTTTTAAGTAATCACTATTTCTTCATACAGCCATAAGTATTAGAGGCATTCTATCTCTCTCACAGCTTATGAAATATTAATGAGACATGATAGTGGGAGTTGTTCAAATCATGATATGTCCCATTACGTACATGGATATATGTTCTCTTCCATTCTACTGTTCCTTTGTCTCTGCTTCTTCTTGCTGTTTGGTTGTAAATTTAATCCAGTTCCATTGTTCTAGCCAGAGGAGTAAAATTCACTTTGAGAATATCTTTTTCCATACATTTAAATTGTTCTTTTTCTACAGTTAACTATTTTGTTAAATATTAACACCAGAACAGTCTGGTCAGCCAGCATAAAAGGATAAGGACACAGTAAAAACTGAATTCAATGGTTCTGATGAAAGCAAATTTTTGTACAAAATTTAACCTGTTATGAAGAAAAAAACTGTGATCAGTACTCCAAAAACTTTACAAGACAAGGGGTAAAATACTGCTAATACTTTCCAGAAACACTAGGAAAAGATGCCTGAAAAAAGTTTTAACATGTAAATGGATCAGAGTGATCTCCAATTAGATGGGTGTCTGTGCCTAACCATACAATTCTCTTTTTCCCTTGCTCATATCAGGCAGACAGAAAAACTGATAAAAAATTATGCATGAAAGGTAAAATCTGCTTCCTTGAACCTCAGGTATTTTTTGAGAGCTTGTTTGGTAGGTGTGTGCATATCCTACTTTGGAGGATATCTTTTCCCACACCGATATAAAGCAAATATCAGTGACTATCCAAACTGGAATATGACCCTGACATAGTCCAATCCTAATCCCAGACTATCTAACATAACACTTCACTAGAAGAGTTTAATTTTCAGTACCATTTTCCTTCACTGGGAGCTGCCTTCTATACAAACATTATAAATGAACCTTCTTTTGAGTCCCTAGGAAATGCACTATATCATTCACCTCCTGTCAGATTAGCTCTTGTTACTTGATATCTGCTATGTAAAGTACAGAGGGGATTTCACCAGTTATAAACTCTCCTTATCTTCAGGTGCTTTGGACAAACTTCAGATTTCCCCTGGATCTTCATCTTTCACTTGTTAAAATTGTTTTACATTTCAACTTTTCAGTTTCATAGATAATTTTTACTCCTAGCTTAATTACTTTGGAATATTCTTTTTTATGGTTAAAGAAAGTTAGTAAGTATGGCTACTTCTCTTCATTTTTCATAGCAAGATACATCTAATACATCTCTCAAAATCCTTTTCATCATCTGAAAAAATATATATTGATGTTTCTGGAGCATTGTTCACCCACTGGTAGATTAAAAGCTACATTATATCACTCACTTTCCACATTTTCTTGGACAGCAATGAGGAAAAAGGGCAAATCACATCTCATTGCTTATACCATGTGTTCTTAACTCAGCCTTCACCAATATGACCTCACCTCTACATTTTCAGTTTCATCTTTTATTTCCAAGTTCCCTGAGACATTTTACATTCCTACACACATGCTTTTGCTGCACAAAATTAATGGTGTGGCAGAAGGAAGATTTAAAGAGGAAGGGAAAAGTTTTGTCTTTGAATCTGCAGGTACTTAGAATGCTTAGTTTATCTCAATTTTTACATCAAAATGAAAGAAGGAAAAATCTGGGAAAAATAGATGTGTTGTTGAGCAATGTTTTTCTTCTGTGCTAGAGCAGAGTTTCTCAGGACTGGATATGTCATAGAGATTGCAAGAGGCATCTCCATATTAGTACAGTTTGGGTAGTTTTTCACTCTTCACTTCTATCTCACTTATCAAATGCTTTGCTCTAAAATGGATCAAAACTAGGGGTGGGTAGGTTCAGATTACACATTAGGAAGAATTTATTCACCATGAGGGTGGTGAAACGCTGAACAGGTTGCCCAGAGAGGTAGTGGAAGCCCCATCCCTGGAAGTTTTTAAGGCCAAGATGGATGGGGCTTTGAGCAACCTGATCTAGGTGTCCCAGCCTATGGCAGGGGCATTGGAACTAGATGATCTTTAAGGTCCCTTTCAACCCTGACATTTCTATGATTCTATGATAATTTTACAAAAATGTCAGAGGTTATAGAAAGGTATTTGTTCAGACCTATTCTTGGATGTCCAGTGAACTAGAAATTATTACAGGGCTCTTTCCTGAAATGGAGTAATGGAATTAAGAAGCAAAAAAGCAAACTGCCTTATACTAGTTCTTATAATAGTTCTTATAATAGTTCTTGCAACTTACTTTCCAGCCACTTAGATTGCCTTGGTAATAGTTGACAAACACCATCTCAGATAAGACTTGGTGATTTGCCATTGTCCCAGTGCCACAGTATTTCCTTCCACAAAAAATTGTAAGATACAGACTGACAATTGAGCATTGGAATTACGACAAGAAATTTATAACATTGCAAAAAGACAATTGTGGAAATCCCTGTGATGGACTTAAATAAAAAATACACACAAAAAAAACCAACCCACACAAACAGAAATAAATAAATAAACCACAAAAAAATACAACAAACACAGCAACAACAAAGTAAAAAAAAAACCAACATAAATCAATCAATCAAAAAGCACAAAACCAAACCAATCCGTATATGAATAAAATGAGTAAAATATCTGCAGTGCAATAAATATTACACTTCTTGAAAACATAATGAGTTATTTATTCTAGCAGCCTAGATTTGATGATGTACTGAGAAATTACTAAGCACAGCTCAGCTGCACAGAGTCCCAGAGGTAACAGTTGTGCTACCTGAGACCTGTAACAGCTTTGAGCAGCTGTGTGGGCTCTTTCCTGTGTGCCAGCTGCCTGGGGAACTGGTCCATCAGCAGAGAATAACTGGGTTGAAGTAGGAACACTCCATATGTGCATTCCTCTTGTCTCCTGTACACTTGCCTGCCCTCTCACCATTCAGGCTGCCACTTTCATCTGAAGTGTTAGGGACAGTGTCATTGAAGGCACTCAGACAGTCCCCTGACTTAGCTGTGGTCTTTTGCAGACTAGGGCAATCTCAAGATGAGAACCTGATAGACCATCCTTCATAGATAAATAAACTGTGTAAATATTTTAATTCTGGCCTTAGAACTCATTTTCTCCCCACCTCTCTTTGTCCCTTTCTCCTTTCTTACCTTTTTCCTCTCTCTTCTGTGTCTCGCTCTTCTAAGATCTATTTAATTACACCCAAAGAAAAGAAAACGCTGATATCAAAAGAGTAATTCCCTCTTTTGATTTCCAATTCATTTTCCCTTCTCATTCAAGAATAGAAATATACAAAGTAATTTGGTATATAAAATGATTCCCCATAATTTTAATCCTTTTAAAGTGCTTGTGGAGATTATCACGGCTTGATTTATTTTGACAAGAGGTGGTAAAAACTGTAAGAACAATAGTCTACTAAAAATGTTTTAAGAGCCTGTTGCTGTGTTACAGGAATGAACATTTCAGGTGTTCCATGGGTTTGGGGAATGATCTCCTAATGCAACTAAATAAATTAAAGTAACACAAGGACAAGCATTCACAGTAAGTAGAAATGGACACCTTTTTGCTAATGCTTGATTATTTATTTTTTTTTCCTGCAGTGAAGCCATCACCATTTTTATGTTCTGTGTCTTTATTTTGTTGCATTTTCTTTTGCTTTTCACAGGTCAGGCATATAAATATGTCTGAGCTACAAGGGAAATCACAGAATTTCCAAAATTCCCAACAAAGAGTCTCACCTAACAAGGATATGAGCATGGTCATAAGGCACAACAAGTAATCCATTCTTCAGGCAGAATCAGAGAGTGAAAGGTGAAACCTAGCTCCATGCTCTTATAGGTCCTACACCACGTCCTTTGCCTTCCATATTCCTTTGTTTTGTGTGCTGACAAAATTGTCTGAATTCTGTTTCGGACTGGGCTTAGTAGAATCAGTGCCCAAAAGGACCCAACGTGGTCACCATGAGGATTGTAACAGTGACAAAGGGCATTCTCAGAGTGAGACTCCACACTGAGCATCTTAGTAAGATCATGGTCTCACAGACAATGGACCTCACCACATCATGTGCCACAAGGCCTTATGCAGCAAGGCTTATTTATTGGCAGCATGAAGACACACTGCTCCATAACCCTATCATGGAGATGCAGTCATTTAGCCTGATCTGTAGGTGTCAGGGTTCGCAGTACCACCAAGGAAAAAACCATGATGTTAGATGGTGTGAAGTCTTACGGGGTTCCAAGTTCAAAGAGCCCTGTCTTACCCTCCTTCTATCAGTGCAGCCAAACACATGTAGTTTTCCCCCATTAACTGTCCTCTATCACCCAGATGTTTTGTGACCCCAGTGTCAGTGGTCTTACACTGAAACAGAAGAATAATGAAAGAGAGAAGGTTATTTTTCTAAGGAAAATTATTCCATCAGTCATATTAAAATAATCTTATATGAGGTATCATATCATCCCATTGGAAAAAACATTAGTAATTAACTATGAAGTTTCCATTATATTCACTAGGATATGTTTATGTTTGAAACTTTGGATTTAAATTTTACTTACTGATGATACTTCTAATCTGTGATAGATAATATACATTGGTCATATTAAAGTAGAGGTTTTAGAAGATGAGATTTCTAGACAACAAAACCTCAAAAAAAAAAAAAAAAAGAAATTGGAGATACCACTGGAGGAGCTTATTTTCGTGAAGTGTGTAACATCTAGAATTCATAAAGAAATCAGATGAGATTATAAGGTCCTTTTAGATAATAAATTTAAATTTTGAGCTGTTACAAAGAAATAATGATCTTAACAATTACATTAGAACAGGAGAAAAAAAAAAAACTAAAGAAGAAGAGGATGTATAACAAAGCAGGCAAATGACTGATCTTTCTGTGTAGTTTTAACTTGAGCACAAGAAGAATGATTACATCCCTACAGCAGTCTTCAAAGTGTTGGAGTCAGAGAGTGGAATAGGAAATGAACTGCAGTTCAGTGACCCTCTGTGGCCTGAACAGTGGGAGCTGGTAAGCACAGCATTTCCACTTTATTCACTTCTCTTTTTTTCAACTACTGTCAGTTGAAGGCCTTCCCCCCCACATGCTTTTGCATCATTATTGTAGCCAGAAAAGAACTAAATGTAGTAGGAACTCTCTGTGTATAGGCGGATATAATCTATATGGTTAGATGTTTCAATGCTGTACATACACACAGGTTTATTATACATGTGTATGGTATAGCAATGAATAACTACTGTTTTCCTCAAGAAGCCTGCTTTCCAACTTGAATTAGAATACACACTGTGCCATGTAATTTTCTTTGTGTTTCATTAGGGATAAAACAAAGAGTTGGTCACCTAGATCTGCTTGAAGAATAGATACAACTACAGCTTTCAGCCTGGTATGTAATTTTCTCTCTAATGGAGGTGCTACCTTTGTGACAATGCACTGGTAAAATACTCTAGCCTCTAGCCTTCAGGAAGGGAAAAAACCCCTCATAAATATAGTCACAGTGGGATGACACTTAAGAGATGCTCGACCTTGTCATCCTGATCTATTCTCATGCTATATGCAAGAAGGGTAATCTAACGATTAATAAAAGGTTTAAGGCACATCACATAGAAGTCCATAAAATTACATCTATACAATGGCATGATAAAGTTGACTGTAAACATACCCAGGAGGTAACATCTCTGCAAGATGTTACAGAGTATATATCCTTATAGACAATCAAAAGGCTATTGACGATCCAATTGAGATTTACTGTTTTGTAACTGGAGATCCCTTGATCTTTGAAAGGGAGTTCCAGAACTTTATTACAAAAAAAAAAAAAAAAAAGATGGATTTTCCAATTGATTATCATGGCCATTTTTTTTCCTTTCATTCAGAATATATAACTGTGAATCACTGAAGACTGCTTGTCAAGGAAAAAATTGAAAATCAAGCCTGTAGTCTTATTTTTTACTTTCTGCTTCGAAGCAGTCCCTGAGCCTCCAAGTTTACTTGGAACCTCTTTTCACTGCAGCTTCAATACTGGCTTTCCTCAGGGTCCAGTCAAACAGGTATTTCTTGTACCAGTGACTCCACTGAATATAATAGAGTGAGGGTGACTTTAAATAAAGGGCTATGAAGTATGCTTCCAGACAAATCTAAACTAGTATTAACACTGTAAAGACAAGGTACACAGTTCTTACTGCCTGTTCATAGTGTCTACACTGTTCATAATGTCATTTTTCTTTATTGTGACTAAGTACTACAAGGCAGTAAGATCTATTTTAGTCACCCTAAAACAAAATTTATCCTTAAAAGAAAACTTCACAGATTCCCTTGATCATATTGTGAAATGTGAGCCAAAAAAACTCTGAAGATAATATATCTCTTTGTTTTTTTACAAAATCTTTCTGAGATATGAAAAGAAAAATCATTGGTTTATATACTTATCAGAATGTTGTTAAAGTCTTACATATTTTCTCAATGTTCTGAAGTTACACATTTTTTTTTTTCTACTATTCCATTTTTATCTGTAAAGACTAGATATATATTTGAAAAAAGACATGCGAAGAACATGAAATTTCTGTCTAGCAGTCTGCGTTTTTGGAAAGTTTTCTTTTTTTTTTTTTTAATTAAAGGTTTTTCTGTTTTCATATGGTTTTCACTTTAAAGCCTCTCTGTAGTTTTATAAGTCTTACTATTCATTCCTCTTACATTCTAAATCTGCATTTTACAAACGAAATGCCTAATATAGTACTCCTGAGAGCCCAACAAAGAAACTCCTAAATGAATAATTAAGAGGTGAATTAATGTTTTTATCATTCAAAATCTGGGAATATAAATGGAGGGATGTTGCGTCATCATGTGGGCTGCAAATAGAATAAAGGGTTATGCTAAATGAACACTGAAAATAGAAACATTGCATTTTCCTCTACAGTTCCTTGTTGAAGCCAACCGCTTGATAATTACTCCTGACTATTTCCAAATCCCCTCACAAGAACTGTCTTTTCCTCAGTCAAGGAATCTTAAATCACTTATACTCTAATTAAAGAATCAGACCTTTCTCCCTGGACTCACTCTTTCCCAGACCTGCCATTACTATCGAAACTTGTCCACTTCACCCTCAACAACTGGGCTGTACAAAAATCTCATGTGGCTTACTTATATTTATACGCAAGAAGAGTAATTCAGTCCCTCCCTATGTGTTGTGATCAAGGCCTTAGATCATTCCTTGCACGACTCACACTGCATCTGAAATAATCTTCAAGGACTCCTGCTGGTTTCAAAGAAACAGATTTTGTTTATCATTTTAGCAGAGCAGCTTTACTAAAGAACAGCTCTGCAGCTTTGGAGCATGGTGCTCTTTAAGTGGAAAATGTAGAAACTGTGTCCTTGTTTCATAGATTTGATTTTGTCTGAACTCCTGACGTGTGTTCACACCAGTGGGCTCTGTCTGATATTCTTGCATATCCAAAGGCTGCAGATGATAAGGTGATTTTATGTGTTTTCTCCAATGGACATGCCACCCATTTAAAACACTGGTTTGATATATTACTGAGCACACAATTTATCGAAAGATGATGTCTACATTATTGGATCAGAAGTTCATGACAAGAAATAAGCTTCTCCATCTTTGATGTATAAAGAGCTTCATCAGTCGGGAAAATACCTTATCCTAAATAGCAGGAAAAGTAACATTTTACTCCCTTTGTGTTGCCCATAAATAATTCTAAACAAGTGATGTCAACTTGCAGTCATGAAGAGTGTTGTAGTCTGCTCCATAGAACTCCATTCCAGCTATCTTCACACTGCTTTAACAATAACACCAAAGGCTGTAAACAGTATTATCTCTTCCCTAAACAGTGACAAGCTTTGGTCCTTATGAGGTGTCATGTGGCAAGTTAATACCAGCTTTATATATGACATGGTGTGAGGAGACATATTTACTTGGTCTTCACCTGATCTCTTACAACAAAGGAACATCAGGGCTCTGTCCTAAATATATTCGCTGTATTTAATATCTGTATTCAACCTCAGATTTTCTTTGAATAATCCAAATGAACAATCAAAAATGTACTGTTTTGGAATCCCTTTCATTGTAAGATCTTTTCACCCTTTTGTCCTGACTCTAGTAAAGGACTTTGTGTCACTGCCTTATCAGGTGCATCTGTCTTGCTTTCGAACAGGGCATTAAACACCTCTGCTTTTGGCTTACTGGTGTCTGATTTTGCTAATGCCATCCCAGATTCTATATCTGAACTAGTCTTATTTCTTCTCTTCTCATGGTCTTGTCCACACCTTGAAATGATGACATTTAAAGCAAATGGTTGTAAGTGGAATGGCTGCTGTGGACCTCATAGGGTACCAGGCTGGAACAGAGAATCCCTGTCATTTCAAGCCTATCTGGATGTAGGTAAGCAGAGAAGGGACACAGTAGCAAGGCTGGCCAAACAGCCTTTCCCTCCTCCTCTTTCTTTTGAGAAGAACTAAAGTTAACTTAGGATGGAGCTTTGCCCACTGTTTCTAATGGCACAGAATGTGTCTGTGCCAGTTCTGCCACCTGCCCTAGGATCAGTTGGAAACCCAAAGGAAAAGAAATTCTCAACTGGTGAATGAGCAACTGGTGATCAGGAGCACTAGGATGTTTTAACGTGTGATTGGGGGTTGTTGGTTTTATGTTGTTTTGTGGGGGTTTTTTTGCTAAATAATCTAATGGTTTAATTGTATGATAAAGGTGTAGAAAATGTTGTCCATTGAATAGCTGCTACCCTGTAGTTAAGAGACTGGAGTTCAGTGCAAATTTGCAGGCCCACATAAAAGCCAATTACAGAGGAAATTTTCCAGGAGAAGTGTGGATACCAAGATAAAAGTTGTAAAATATTCAAAGACCTTTTCTATTTATTTCTTTGTTTTCCCATAGTATTGGAATTTATGCTTCTGTAAACACCATTTGTTAACATATCATAGAATCATAGAATGTCTTAGGCTGGAAGGGACCTTAGAGATCACCTAATACAACCTCCCTGCTATGGGCAGGGACATTTCTCAACTAGAGTAGGTTGCTCAAGGCCTCAATGTATTGCTTCTCAGTCTGAAATAACATGTCAGGTTCTGGCTGAAGAAGGGAGAAGTACCTAACTCTGCTGCTAAAAGAAACTGAAGACAGGTTCTGATTTAGACAGGACTGAAAATACTTGCTGAGATTAGTAAAATGAACTCACCATGAGGATATTATCAAATTACCACAACAGGAAGAAAAGGTTATGTGAGAAACAGTTATGCAGAGAACAAACTTGAAAGTCTCTCTATCTTGGCCACTTTTAAAGCATGAAAAAACACAAATTCACAAAACCTAAATGTCAGGAATCTGGAAAACTTCAACCAAATACACTCTTCAGACACTGTAAGAGGAAAGAAATTAGTGTCCTATTAGAGTATTAGGTAAGTATCCTTTTCTGTAAATAAGGAAATTGCATTATTGGCAAATGGTAATAACTTAGGATATATTGTACTTACCTTATGACAGTCCACTCATATCCTATTACAATATTGAGTATTCTCAAAAATTCCCTCTAACATAAAAAGAGATTCCAGACCCAGAACTTTACAGAAGCTGATCTGTAATTCATATGTAATTCAGATCTGATAATTTCACACTATAGATTTTCCCTTTCAGGCTTCAGACTGTGGGACTGTGATGTGGAAGAGTGATGTGCAGAAAGCACTCTGTCTCAGTGCTGTCAGTCATGGGACACTTGTTGCTGAAAAGGTGTTTACCCTTCTAGCTTCTGAAGCTATACTACAATGTTTGCTTTAGCAGTTTCTAAGGAGCTCAATCATTCATATCTGGAATATACAAGCACTAATGTAAGGTGATTAAAGTTATGTTTTGTCACCAAAATATGGAAAATTGATTGCTAGTAGTACAGAAATGTAAAGGTAAAGCTGAGCTGTCATCCTGGTTTAGATACTTTTATAGTGGGATACTGAGCTGAAAATTATTGTTGGAAGTAAATGTTCTCCAGTGACTTAAAACTGCTGAATGAACAATGGAAGTTGAAGCAGGAAAAGACTGTATTTTCTTCCTGAACTTTCTTTATATTCCACTTCCATTGAATTTAATGGAAAAATATCCACAGAAGTTAATGATCCTGAGTTCTGGTAGTACATCTCCATCTGGTCTGTACCTTTTCTTATAGCAGAAGAGGTTAAATTAGGCTGAAGTCTGCTCTAGAGACTGTAGCACCATGGCTTGTGCTGAATCGAAATTTCTTACAGAAAATGCTATCAAGAATGCAACTTTGTTGTCCCTTTGAATGGACCAGTTGGTAACAAAAGGAACATGGAAGACAGATTCTTGCTTTTTTAATCTTCTTTTCAATTCACATTATTTATCGAAGTGTTGGGATTACTCTGCAGTACTTTTTGTTCTTTTAGTCAATGTTATATAGAAATTACAGGGTTGCAAGTGTTCCAATAGTGCAACAGCTTTCTTCATTTAGTTGATTTTAACACATTCTGTAATAATAGTTTGAAGAAGGAATTCCTTCAAATGTAAAAATTCTTGCAAATGTAAAAACTTTTGGCCTCATGTAGCATTCATGGACTTGGGATTTAGGTGTTTCTTTTTCCTTTCAAAAGTTACCCATGCAAAATGCATGTCAGGCAGACTGCCCAAACTTTCCTATGAATCCTGTTCATTATACATTGCCATCACAGGTATGGCCCAAGGGAAAGTTTAAATATCACACCTAACAGCACTTTGATAGCATAAGACACTAAAATGTAGCAATGTACTTTTCTGGTTCCTGAACATGAACTACACAGGACCAATTTACAAATAACACAGTTTAAAATCTAATTGCTCAGTGTGAAAACTTCTTGAATATTCACTTCTTCCAAAACTAATCACTGTGCAGAAGAATTTTTTATCTCTTGAAAACTTCCTCTTAGCAGGAAAGCAGGGCTCTGATTGGGTACCATTTCAAGGAGATTACAGCAGCAGTTTTCTGTTCAGGATACACTCACCTTTTTTCTGCCTAAAGCTTGTGGAACAAAGAAATGAGGGGTGTTTCCATTACAACACTGATAAAGTAATCATGTAATGAAATCCTTGGCTTTAGACCAAGGCTTCCCAATTTCCAAAATACCATTGCCAGGTTTCAGCATTTCTCATGAGTTACTGTGCATCATCCTGGCCTGCTGCCCTTACCACAGACAGTGTTGTACCCTTCTTTACCATGACCTTCTAACAGGTCTTTAATTTTACTTTTATGCTTATTGTAACACATTATTTTGGTTTGGGTTGGGTTGGGTTGGTTGTTTTTGTTTGGTTTGGGGTTTTTTTTCCAAATAGCAATTTCCGTGTTTCAAAGCTTGGAGTGAGGGCTGGAACAACATAGTTTACCCGAAAACTTGGTCAGCTTCAAGTATTTTTACAGTCATGAATAAGGAAAATCGCGGTAGTTCATTGTTGCTTACCTGCCAGTTTCCGGAGGAGGAGAAAGAGAGAGGCAGAAATTATTTTCTTCACCAAAATGCCAAGAAGCCTTTATTTATTAATTTACAGCTCTGTTTATACCCTTTTAACTTAATGGTAATTGGATAAGAAATCAGCCACCCCTTGGGGTGATTGGCTGGGGTGCCACAACACCCATAGTCAAAACATCTTTCTACTGTTATACAAACAAATGCCAACAAGGTCACAGCTGGTGAGAACCTTCGCTTTCCCACAGGAAGGAAAATTCCTCGCAGTAGTATTTTAACACCCACAATTCATCCTTTTTGTTTTATAAGATCAAAAAGATATAGTTTGTCTAGCAACCCATTTCTACATAACAGTTCTACTAGGTATTAGTCTTACATAGAAATTTACATCTGTTATTAATTCTAAATATGGCCTTAAGGTCTTTAACTATCTGACTCCGTAACAAAGACATTTAAAGTTCTGTCTCTGCTTGTGGAAGGACCATCCACCTGATGGTTGATATCCTGGTCATCATCAGATGGATCATTAGGTTGATGATCTGCATTCTGGCTGCCATTTGGAGGTTGCTTGTTCTGCCTCTGGTGCCGCAGCTCAGGGCGAACACATTTTGCAGGTAGTCACCATACCCCAGTATCTGTGGAAATGCAAGCATACCCACGACCCCAAGCAATAAGCTCATGTGGGTCTTCCCACTTGTTAGTGAGTAGGTCCCGTACTCAGACTTGACAGAGGCAGGTGTGTCTCACCTGAAGACTGCAATGAGACAAAATGATTAAGAATAACAGGATTACTTGAATTTTATGGTACTGTAAGGTGATTGATTGTATACAAAGCTTTTTCTAGTTAGCTCTGTGGGGATTCTCCAGGCATTTCATTACTTTTTATGTATCATGGTATTTTCTTATGCAACATTTCATTCTGATATGGACAGTATTATAGTATCAAGCAGGATAGAAGCATACTTTCTATCTTCATGTGACATGTGGAACAGTGAGTTTACTTCACTACGGAACATTTTTGTTTGATATTGGGATTCTTCATAGTGATATTGACCCTTTTACTAAAAGTTCCCATTGTATAATCTCTCCTGTTTCTCTTTAATGTGTGTGCAAATTGCCAGATATACACACCAGCTTTTCAACATAAAATCAGTCCATTTCATTATGGCATCTGCTTTGAGTCTACTGTCTGTCTTTCCCTCCTTCAAAGCAAACAATCTCTGTAAAGTTACTATATGACAATTTTTCCTTTCTGTTGCAAACTAATAAAATCCTATTATTCGATAACTCATTGGACATGGCATTTTAGAAACAGTTATAACTCTTCTTGTGCACAAGGAATACCCTTTAACTCTAAAAGACTAGCTCTTTGATAATACAGAAAAAAGAAAATTTCATTACTTTCAAAACACTAAATTAGGCTGTGTACTCCAACCATTGATTTGTACATAAAAAAACACAGGTGAGTAAATGATGAGTCTGAATAAGATTTTTTTTCTTTTAATTACTTCCCTTTAAATTTCTGTTAAGTAATTACTATGTGATTTATACTATTGCATGGAATTCATTCATTATTATTTTAATTATATAAGGTAACTATATTTGAAAGTAATCCATACAATGAACTGACTTATCGTTGCTTATCACTATGTGAAACATATATTGAAATGTTTGCATTCAAAGTTTTTTGTCTTACAGAATTTCCAGTACAAAATCTTTTTTTTTTTTAAGAAACATGAAGAAGAAAAAATGTTGATGGATATATAGAGTAATCATATGCTATTCCATCAATACTTTGAATATGTATAGTACTTCCAAGATAGGATCAGGAAAGTAGTGAATATGAATTTGTTTTTTCATGCTGTCAGAATATTATCCAGAATTTGTAAAACAGCCAAATAAAATTATTCTTTAGCATGTTGGATGTTGAAAAAGGGGGCCAAGGGAGGGGGCCTTTTGTTTTCCCAAAGTTGTTTTCACAACTTTCATAGCCTGAAAAAAAGAATATTAAAATAGTGACCTTTACAATCAAACTCCAAATAGAGATTTCATCCCTAAAATGGTGTGTTAGAATTTATAAAGGGAGAAATTTATTTCAGGCCTATATATCATTAAAATAAATTTTAACAGGTCGCTCTCAAAATTCAGTTATATAACAAAACAATTAATGCAATGTTGGTGTTTTCTTCCAATGTTATTATTATTAAATTATTTTTTTGGGATTTTAAGAATGAAAAAAGTTTCTAATTCATACATGTATTTTTGTAAGATTGTTTGTTCTTTTAGTATAAAAATTCATTTTTATGTCTTAACATGACAAAATCCTACTGTACTTACATCAAGAACACAAGCTTTGTAATATTAGCCAGTATGAAAATTAATAATAATCAGGTTTTGCCCCAGGAAGTCTTCTGCCTGCAAATTCACCACTCAGCATTCATAGTATTGTATAACAAAGCTTATATTCTGTTGCTATATTCCAGTGCTACTCCATTTTACTGGAAGATGCATATTCATTTGGGCTTTTACACTGAGGCAGTTTCATATGGGTGAACTACTGCACACTCACAGATATTTCAGTGAAACTCCACCTTGGAAAAGCAAGTACTTAGACAAAGCACTGCTGAAGTTAGGAATGTTATAAACAAAAGCAGAATCCTGCTTAACATGATTTGTTTTACTCAATGTCTACTATGGGAATCACCAGAAATGGTTAAGAATAATTTACTGGCATTCATTCAGTGAACAGAATTGACCAGTCAGTGTTCAGTCAAACCCTAGAAAAGTGTGAGATATACCTCATAGATATACCTAGCTAAAATGCTAATTGCAGAACCATTACACAATTAAAAATACATTTTCTTCATCATCTGTGAACAGAGCAGCAGTCAGACAGCAGTATCAGATATCAAAGTATCTGAAAACAGTGTGAAATTAAATTCCTCTTCTCACAGAGACAGATTCTCCAGGTTCAGCACTCAGCCCCAGCTTGAGAGGCTTTCAGGACAAAGTTAAGATGTGGAAAGAAAGAGTGAGTGATGCTCTTCTTCACTAGTCCTGCAAAAATTACCAGAATCTCTCTGTCTCCAGGATAGCAGCTGGGTCCTCATGATAGCCACTAAAACTAGTTCTTCCCTGTGGTTATTCACTAGTGCTGCTGCAGTACTGAATACTCAGGACTTAAGCTGCATCATTTGGTACAATGCCACGAACATTACATAAGGACCTCATATTTTTACTTTTGTTTTTATTCAGATTAATAAATCCACTGGTAAAATTTCATTGAAAATATGTACTATTTTAAAGTTGTTAATATGAAAAGTTAAGAATCCATGTCAAGAGATGTCAGGATGTCCACTGCCCATAAAACCATAATTCTACCTGTCATGCCTTAGATTTACAGTATAAATTTTACTTACAGCAATCATAAGGCAGCTTCAGATTTAATGCTTTGTTCTGAGTGTTTGACTTGCAGGCACACAAAGAGTCTTATTTTAGTCTCATTTACTTATATTGCTGTGCCAACAACCTGTATTTTGACTTATTTCTCTAAGAAGAATATTCACCTATTGTTAAGAGGTGCCAGAGCAGAACAAAATATAGTGGGGTAGAAGAAAAGATAGACAAAGAATATCAAGCAGATAAAGTTACAAAAATCAAGATTATCTTCCCAGACTGCTGTTTCTTAGATTAAAAAGTAACTAGGAAGAGCTTGAGATAAAACATGGAAGTTTTCTTTGTGGTGTCATGGGCTCCAAGAATTTGTGCTTATCACAATTGTTATTTAAAATGTGGTCCAACTCATAAAGGGAAGTTTATTCTAGTATAGTAACTGAAGTTGTTTTTAGCACATTAGGGCATGAAACAGCACAAAATTACCTGCATTTTCTTTCCACAGACTACTGAGTTAGGGAAACTGAGTTGCTACTTTTTGAAGGATCAGTGGCACAGCAGCAGACAAACCTAATTCTCCATCATTCAGAGAAGGGATCTGAACCTGTGTTACCCAAGCTGCAAGTTACGGTCTAACTTGCACTGGGTAGGGGTGTCTTAGTTGTGTGTTGCTGCTATTCTACCTTGTAAAAGTCACAATGATTGCTCTTTGCTGTCCAAAAAGAATCATGCTCTACTCCTGTGGCTAGAACATACTCCCCCATACCATTCTTAGGGTCAAGATCATGCTTCAATTCTGATTTAGTATTAACAGTTTTGACAAAAGATGTCAAATTCAGAATGGTTACAGTGGTCTTTGGGACATGAAGAACAAAGAGGTATCATCATGGGTCTTCAGTTTCCTAAGTGAATGCTCCACTGACTATCAAGCAGTTTACTCTGATGGATCTCCATTGTGGATCCTGAAGAAATGGAGCCAAGTGTTAATTTTTGCTGGTTCAGGTTGGTTTGTTGGGTTTTTTTAGCAGTTTCATTTCTATGACGAGTTCACTTTCTGATGAGTTGAACATTTCTGATTAAAAACGGAAAACAAAAAAAACCAAAAAACAAAAACTCCTGAACAGTTAGAATTAATATACTGTTTTGTACTACACTGTTAGTGACATTTTCAAAGTATGACCTTAGGAATAGTATTTTAAAGATTTTTTTGTTAATTGACAATGTTATTCAGACATCTTCTTTCTACCTCAACCGTGGTAATATGTGTGAGTTATATTAATACAGTAATTATTTAGATCACTTTTTTAAATTTCCCCATTTCTTTCTAAAGGTTGGGGTTTTTTTTACTTATACTATTTTGTAATGTTTTTATGCTCTGACTATTTCTCAAGTAGCTGGTCTTTTTTAATGTATTATTTGGAAAAAGACATTTCAGAATCCCTCTAGAATTCTTTGGTTTGGAGAACATCCTATAGACATAATTTGCTGGAGGCAAGTTAGCACTTCAGATTAAAAGTTTACATAAAGACAACAGACAAACCAGTATTACTTTAAATCAGATTGAAAGACAAAAAATATATTTCTGCTAGGCCTGCAAGACCTTTATTTAGTACTTCCTCAAAAACTAAACTATATTACATACCCAGTAAAGT
Organism: Corythornis vintsioides; assembly: GCA_025447755.1. Taxonomy (NCBI): domain Eukaryota; kingdom Metazoa; phylum Chordata; class Aves; order Coraciiformes; family Alcedinidae; genus Corythornis; species Corythornis vintsioides. Next base: position 224,467 of record JAOEGS010020578.1, read on the forward strand.
ATTGATCTCCACTCATTTCCTATGTGCTTCATTAGTATTCTGTTCTTAATGCTAGATGTGCTCTCACAGATTCTTGGAAATACCTTTTAGCTTCACCAGAATTAGGTAAATAAGTCATAGGTGATATCAAAGTCAATACAAAGGAAAAATTATTTCTAGTTGTAAATTGTCTAACTTCAGGAAATTATGTTTCGCATGTATAGATAACAGGTAAGTAACAAATTAATAACTAAATAAATTAAGAGGTTTGAGATCTTTCATAATAAAATTTATTCCTGCATGTAAACTCTACTAAATAATGATTTATTTCACAGTAGGCTACATGGGAATAGGAGATTATCTTCTCTGACTTTCAATTGTTATGCATTGT
>JAOEGS010020578.1:226905-253789 GCA_025447755.1 Corythornis vintsioides
GATCCTGCTCGGGCAGGGGGGTTGGACTAGATGATCTTCTAGGTCCCTTCCAACCCCTAATATCTATGAATCTATCTTCTAGGTCCCTTCCAACCCCTAATATCTGTGAATCTGTGAATCATATTTTGCCTAATATTTACTAAATATTCTGAAGGGCACCTACTTAATCAAGTAACTTCCTAAATCTCAGCAAATTACCTTCTTTTCATTCTTCACCTATTTGCATTCCATATGTAACATCCACACCAAGCCTGGGGGCTTAATACACTCAGCCTGGTGCTATCGCCCATAGTTAAGAGTATGGCTTTGTTTATTAATCGTAAAAATTATTTGTTAGCTCACCTCAAAACTCCAAAACACACAACCCTCTAAGTTTTTTAGTCCCAGAGTGTAGCTGGTCACCCACTCAGCCATGCCATCCTACACATGTACATGGCACTACCATGGCTATCTGATGCCCTGGAGCCACAATTCCAGGACAAGACTTCATCCCTGGCTTCACTTCTGCGAATATAAAATAAAATAAAGCAAAATAGGGCTGATGGTGTAGCAGTGGCACACAGGTGGCACCTCTGTTCCTGTCATTTAGTCCAGTATCACTCAGGAAAGCTCTTAGAGTACTTTGCCAGCTGTGTTAAGATCCACCCTCCCTCTTCTCCTTTTTCTGTGTGAGCTAGAAAATACTGACAGATACTGTAGGAAACCCATCTCTATTCCTATAGCATCACTAAAGGAGCCTACTGAGGCTTTCATGCTGTAGAACAGATGTCACCTTGTCTGAGGTCTCCAGGATACCCTATCCTCACTATTGATACTGAGAGAAACACTGGCCATGTAGAAAGGTACTGAGGAGATTTTTCACTAGATGAGAGGGAAAAAGAATAGGAAAACAGATAACGGGAGTGCAGTATTAACTGTGTTGATCTTTAACAGTGCTTCACAGTAGCAGACAAGGGAAGTGTCCCTGTGCATCCCCATTCCCTTCTCCCAAAGCCACAGAGCAAAGACTTAAAGTCTTTCTTCTACACCCTCACTGTTGTATTGGTAGTCTCTCCTGAATTTAAGATGTGGGATTTTCCTCCTCTTTCAGCTGCCTGTTCTGACTCTGCATGGAGCTCACCTTACTGTGCAGCTGTTCTCATTTCAGGGGGTGCTGCCACCAACAAGCACATTTGCCTTCATGTGATAAGATTGCAGGTGATTGTTTCATTGATGTAACACAGTAAAAGGGAAGAAAAGGCACGAAGGCTCCTAAGATTTCCATTTCCATAAATCTTGCCTAAGGCTCCAGCTGGAGCTGTCCTAGAGGGGCCATGTACAGTATAGTACAGTATATTCCCTAACTGCTTCTTTAGCCAAATAAATTTTGTTGATGAGTCACATGGGCACCGCAGAACATTTCAAAGACCCATCTGGCAGAATAAAGCCACTCACCTTCAAAGCACAATGTATCTCAAACAGTTCAGCATTTGGATTTGGTTTGAATTTCTTGGATCCTTATCTGAATTCCCTGAGATGGTATAACAGTCTTTCTTGCAGAATTTCCATCATTTCAGCTTCTAGTTAAGCCACATAATAACACAAGAAAGCTGTTTTTTCTTGTTATTCTGTCAAAGACATCAGTGAATGTCATGAGGTGGGAAAGAGGAAGAACCTGAATATATATCACAATTTTGAGTAAGATTTGCTTCAAGATTTGTTCTAGAAATAAATTGAGAATTACACTTGGCTGCTTTTTAGCCATTTATACCTTTTTAGAGACTGACTCATTTAATTTAACAATACCTTCATATATCTTATATTTCTACTAAATTATCAAGTTAATTTCTGTTTAAGTTCCAATCTGGCAGCTGTGTCTCCTAATGAGGTGATCTTTAATTTGAATGGAGCCTTGAGTTTGCAAAATGCTGCTTATAGTCCATCAGTTCTATTTTTCTTCAACTCCTCTAAACTACCTCTATTTAAAAAAATGTGAAATTCAATGATTTTTCAAATAATCTTTGAAAAAAAGAGTTACCAAATGTATTTTTTTTTAAAAAAATATATGTTTTAAATTCCTTCCATTGGCTCCACGAATGCTTGATCTTTGTCAATTTTTATCACTTAGCAGATTAGACCGAAGATAGGTCATGAAGTATCAGGAAATACGTTGCAGGTTGTCTTTTATCGTTACGAGTTCATCTGAATGGTTCATTTTGTTCACAGCTGCTGATAGATAGAATCTGTAAAACCTGAATTTCAGAAGTATTGAGTATTTTCTAGCTCTCACATAGTGGAAGTATAGATGATCAATATTAGGTGCATAATTCTCTCTTCTTTCTCCCATAGGACTAAGTCTATTATAATATCCAAATGTAATGAAATATCTACTGGTTAATAATGATACAAGTTAAAATGTTGAGAGTACTCTTAAGACCGGATCATGTTCAGTGTTACAAAAGTTGTATGTACACCAAATCAGAGAAAACCTATGTTTCCCATTCATAAAACACCAATTCTGAATATGATTTCTCTTCCAAAACCAGAATAAACTGTTGCTTGCTAAATTCACCAAGCATCATGAGCTGATAATGTACTTCCAAATACCTAATTTCCCATTAGGTGCAGTTAAGGTTTTGAAAATAATTTATTTTACGTACCCTGCCTTAAAACAACCTCTATGCATTTTATACATATTTCAGGAATGTGTAAGCCAAAGCAGTTTAGATAATCACATCAAAGGCATACTAAGAGCACTGAACATTTGCAGTCCTTGGGACAAAAGTAGTAATGGGAGAGGAATCGGATGCTCATACACTAAGTAACATCTTTATCCAGTTCTTCAATAATGCTATTAGAATATATTTAGAATGCATAAAGACAGATAAAGGATTGTTGTCATAGATATTTGTACTGTAAAATTATTATTAGAATTACATATCAATAATACATTCTGATCAGATCTCAAATTATCATGATGGAGAAAAATAGGGAAAAAAAATTCTATAACCTTGAGTTAGTCATCACAAGAAGGTCCATAAAGTACTTATTTCTTTAATACTATTTGACAAAGTGCAAGCCAATGAACAGAAAAAGTACTGAAGAAAACTTGGGAAGAAGGAATAAAAAAACCTCATTTTTTCAAACTCAAACCATTATGATATTAAGTGGTTTCATGCTTTAGTTTCTTCACATTATACTCTCACTTCTGAGTGCAAACTTTGCCAATGGCAAAGGGAAATACAAAGTGTTGACAGTTAACTATATCTGGCCACCTGGCCATCCATTACACCCCAGATGTGAATTGCAAATTTTTTATATTCTTTCTGTTTGAAGAAAATGCTTCCTTTGATGTTCTCAGGCAACACTTTTCAACCAGAGAAATCCATAGATTCTTAGTTTAATGGACTCATCATTGTAGTATGGACCTATGGTTGAATGGCGGCGACACAGAAGAAAGAAGTGTGGCATATTTTTGCCATCTGTCTGCTTGTAAATCAGGCACGCATTTCAGTAATTGTCTGGTCCATAGAGGTCCATTTAAATCTATAAAATAGTCATTTCATAAGTAGATTTTCAACTTTGTGTACTGATCAGTGAGTAGTTCAGATGGATTGACAAAAATAATTTCTCAATGTGAAGAATCTGAAGAGTGAGCAAAAATTTATATTTGTTACTCATCTGGATGAAACAAAGAACTTCTGAAGTGAAAAATGAAATCTCTCTTCCCGTACTCCATACAGAGTACCCTCCACCTAACAGAAAGAAGGCCAAGGTATCATTTTGCACTCTATGTGAGTCAGATCAGACACTTAAGCCATGTATCCCACTCCCTGCTTTACCAGACTAGTGGCAACTCTTTCTTCATGTGCACACTTTGAGCTGCTGTATTTTGTGACCAGTCTTTAAGGGAGCAACCTGGTCATCAGTTTTACACCACTGGACTAGGCAATCAGTCCAACTATGGTATGCTGTTTTATTGTAGGTTATTTTTTAGTTATTTAGAGGAAATGAAACAACTTCAGTAGGAAACCTCAGATCACCACATTTACTATATGACCTTGTGGTGATGGTAAAAACATGGGATGTAGTTTGGTGTCTTGGTCAGTGTGAGATTCAGCACAAATGTGAATTTTGATGTTCTGCTCTCCATTCAGAAATGTCTGAGCAAAATCAGTGCCCCTACCAGCTTCTTAGGTTATAGGGAGGGGTGTGTGACTTGGACAGGAGGAGAGCAGAAGGCTAGACTAGTTTCCAGTAATGTTTTACTGAAGTAATGTTTTTCTTTCATCTCTTTAATTTAGAAAATAATAAGAATAATTTAAAAAAATTACTCTATTAACCATTTATTACCTCTAAGACCTGTTTCTTGCTTTTTACTAAGGCTTTAGAGAATCCTTTTGTCCTCAAACTTTAAAAAAAAAAAAAATGGACAAGTTCATTGGCACCATCAGAGTGGCAAAAAGTATCTATAGAGTAAATGCAAATGCAGTGAGCCTTTCTTTTTTAAAAACCCATAGTAATGTGTCTCTTCATCTGCTTCATGCCTCTTCATCTAGTTTTCTTCAGAAGCTCCACTTAGCAGCAGTGGCACCTAGAGGACGGAAGGTAGTGGAGGCTGCTGTATCTCAGGCAATCATTTTGCATGATCAGAGAGATGCTCTACTGCATGCTGACAGTATACTTGGCATTAATTCCTAGTCATTGCATAAAATTAAAATGCATTTTGTAATTTTGATGCAATATCTGGCACACCAATAGCTTGATTCTGCCTTAACTCCATGCTTAAGATATGCATAGCTTTTGCTGGAAAGAAAGGCTCTGTTTGTAGGCAAAGCTGAAAATTTATCACAAGACACAAGCATCATCCAACTGTCAAAAACAGGTTTTTTTCTTGCTGGGAAAAAAAAAAAAAAAAAGTTTTTTTGCTCAGTTTTTACTTTTCAATCGTAACTATGAAGTATGGCTTAAAAAAAAAAAATAAATAGATAAATTACATGGTTATCCCAATCCCAAAAGTGAGATTGGGATAACCTTCTGAAATGTACCTCTCATCTAGCATTATATTTTTCCAGTCCTCATTTTTTAATCTTATCAATAAAGTTGCATTTTCTCTGCTGATCACACTACTACTGAAGCATGGATTTTAGGGCTTGTAGCATTAGACCATTTTTATTGAACTTCATGAGTTTGCAGGAGGCTCTTCAAGGTCATTTGGTCACCAGGGTTAACTTTACAGCAATTAAAAATAATAAATGCTTCCAAGACAGGTGAGTATTTATTATGAGTATTTAATTTTCCCAAAACTGCAATACTTGTTAGAAAGTATTGAAAAAAAAAGTTCTTGTTTCCTTTGACATGTCCTTTCCTTAAGCATTCTTCTTAACTTGCTGCCCCCGTAACCTCCTTAGTAGCAGATACAATTCATTTCTTATGCAGACTGACAAAAAAGATGCATGGTATATGGCACTGCATATCTTTACTTCATTATTTCCTCATAGCAAAGACTTGAAACTGTAATGTGTGAGAAAGAAAAGGTGCCAACATGACATTTACTACTGCTAATATGAATCTGATTAATTCTACAAGAAACATCATCTTAACTCTTTATCTTCTTGTGTGTGTTTTTTGTTTGAACCAAATTGATAAATCAGAATATTTTGACAAATAACATATACTTGCAGCCCTTGTTGAAGCAAACAATATCACAACCTAGTCATTTGCAATAAGTTTATTATAAGGGAAGCAAAAGGCTGTCTTTTAACAATATTTACATTTGTCTACTAAGCTGAAGTCCGTTTTATATAGTTCATTTAAAATATATTTAGCCATAGTTACACTTTATTTTTAGGACAGCACAGTGTAAGTCAGAAATAGTTTTAGTGTTCTTCACCATGCCTTATTCTACAGAGTTGTAATTCACCATGTTCAGTGAAAAGGACTTTCTCATTGGGAGGTGTTACTAAAACCTTATTATTCTCTTTGTGCCTTTTTAGGAAGTCAGAATTCTTGATTTCTCTTTGGAGCCTGTGCATTCAAGAACTGACCTCTTTATATCTCAGCAATGCAACTTTTTCTTAGTTTATGTAATCAAAATTATTTTAACAATGCATTTTTATTTGTCTTGATGTCTCATTGATGACTTGTTTTGGTTTTGTACTTTACAAGATCCTTTTTCTCTTCCCAGTTATTCGTGGACAGTATGAAAAAAAGTAAATGTTGCAGTTTCACATTCTTCAATCTGATTTCTTAGTACTTTCAGGTTTGGCTGAAATATCAAAAATGTAGAAAATGTGAAAAATAACATAGACTGTGCTGAAGTATATCCTTACAGGGAAAATGTTTTTCATTAAGAGGATGGGAAAAAAAAAAAAAAAGGAAAAAAAAAAGCATTTGATCTATATAGATTTAATGTTTCCCTTATGTATTACATGTATATTTAAACATTTATGAATTATGTAAAGAAAAAACACAGAACCTTTAAACACCATGATATTTTTAAATGCAGGGTGACAAACACTGGATTCCAATGTTTGATGATCTTCTAAGTAAAACATTTTCCTTGGAATAATTTCTTTTTCCTCTTTTATTGTATCAAATTTTAAATGTCCATAAGACTATTACTTTGGAGAAAAAGTAATCTGGCTGCGAACACAACTGTCTGGCTATAAAATATGGAAAAGAGGGAAAAAAATAAAGTGGTCAAAGAAGAATTTATGAACCAGTATTGGAGGAGGACAAACAACATTTTGCCGAAGTCTATAGGCTATTGGTAAATAAGTGAGGTTAAGACTGGCTGGTGCTTTGTAATACCAAAGCAATACAAGTAACTCTCAATGCAAGCAAATGACACATAGGTCAGGATTTTAAATGACAACACATGCTCCAGGAATAAAAGTTGTTCCTGTTTTGTTAGTTTAGATTCTGAAAGAAGCTTTTGTGTGTAAAGATGTAACACGATCCCATGCCTGGAGCCATGCCCCATGGTACACAGGCTGCTGTGTCTGTACCAGTATACCAAAGGTAGAGAAACTTTCAGCATGTCTATATCCAGGCTGGCACTGGCTTTTGTGAACTGTGATTTACTTTTGCCAGATGGATTGCAAAAAAGGACCTTCCTTATCATTGCATTGGGGGATTTAGCAGGAAGGGTGTGAGGCCTGTTGAAGGTAAATCTTGATAATCACTGCTTAAAAAAAAAATAAATAAAAAATAAAAATTAAAGAGCAGTTCTGTTTCAGTATTATAAACTCTCTTTGAATACCTTCCAGAAATCTGCTGGTTTAATTTCTTAGTCCCATCTGTTTCCCTCTCACTGGCTATATTTGTTAGTATTTCCTCAAGCAGCATGTTGTATTGCCCTTACTGTGCTGGAGGAAAAGGGCATAGATTGATCATTTTACAGGACAGAGAAACGTTTATTTTGGGCTAGAGAAGAGTGCATTTCCTCGCTTCCTGCCTAGAGTTAGACAGGAAAAAAAAAAAAAAAAAAAAAAAAAAAAGAGGCAGCAATGTCAGGAGGGCCATTAGGCTGCTTATCTGTCTTTCTACTTTGGCACGTGAAAGCTCCCAGCTCAGCATGCCATGTGTCAAATCTATCATTTGATATGTCAGGAACCATTATTCCCTCTTTTGTCACCAGTTTTGACCAAAGGATGAAAAATTGCTGTCTTACACAGACAAAATTATTGCTGAAAAAAAGGGCAACTATGGCACATAGGAGTAGGCCAAGGTGAAACCCGGGGAAACTCTCCTTAGATTAGGTCTGGGTTAAGAGAATATTGATCTGTGTGCTAAAAACTGTTGATCTCTCTGAGCAGAGGATGACAAATGGTAGCAAACAAAAAATTGTCTCCAAGGACATTTGAGCTGCTCTCTGTTTTCTGTATTTGTTTGGTTTGTGGGTTCTGCTCTAGGGATTTAAACTAAAATAAGCAAATATTAAACAGAAAGGAAACAGCCACAAAATGATACAGTGAGAAACTACAGGAAGACTACAGTCAGTTAGAAATTAGACCAGATATTAAAACTGATAAATGGCTTAATCATAAGAAAATGCATATGTTCACCCCAGAAGTTTAGCATATTGTAATTTTTAGGTGTTTGGGGCCAATTTCATTTCTTTGCAATGTTCATGCAGGGGTTTTTTTATAGAAAATGGGATGTTAATATCATATTATTGGTTTATTTTAAATTCTGGAACATCTAATTCAAGCATTTTTAGAATCACAATTTTCTTGATGCTCTGTATGGATGATTCACAAAAATAACATATATGAAAGGCAGTAATAAGCAAAGGTTTCACAGAAGAGAATCTTTTGAAACCAGTTGCAACCTCCCCTCTTCTTCATTGATCATATCCTGAGATGAGAAGAGTGAAGGAGAGAGTCCATCTCCTGTGCTCAGATCAGAGAAGAAACCATTAATGTTTGACCCAATACTCATTTTCAGATTATATTTTACTTCAAGTTTTATCTGTAATGATCTGAGTTTTAATAAAGTTGAAAATAATGGTCATGGGAGTCTTTTTTTTGGCCTCAGGGGAGTTGAGGCATGCTATAAATTGGAGATATATATAATCAATGTTTGAATGGAAATATGTTTTCTCAACTTTGTGACCCAGAGCAAGTGTGGCTCTCTGAGATTTTGTTGGCATGAACCTTGGGTGTCCCAGGGTAATCTTGACAGCCAAGGTCATCTTGTCTGAACAATGCTGGTGATTCAGAGTCCCTTCAGTGCATATTCCTGCCCCATTCCTGAATACAGCTTCCATGCATGACTTTTCTGAATTTGGCAGTGCTGGTATGCTCTCCACACACTTCCCTCTTTTCTGCTCCTTTTCACTGGACATCACTGTAATTGTGGACAGCTAATCTGAACTTCCCATCAGTACAGGTACATGAAGACAGGTAGGGGTATATGTGGCTGACAGGTATAATTTTGAACCCCTTTGTGAGCATAAGCGGTCAAAAGAAAGATACAGCTTTTGGACAGATGTGGCAGAATGAAGAGAAAATGCCATGGAGATTTTCAGGGTCCTCACTTCAGCTAAACTTGTCCAGTTGTAACAGAGATAACCTGAATGCTCAACTGAAAGTTTTGGTCTGTTGAAAAAATGTCAATTTATCAAAGTTAAGAATGAAATATCCTAAAGCTTATTTCATTTTGATAAAGTTGCAACTGATTCCTTGCTGATTTCCTGGCAAATCACCTGGTCCCTTCCTTGGCACCCTTGCACAGAAATGCTGAGAAACCACAACTGCTCCTAAACTCCCAGGGTCTTTCACCTTCCATAGCTTGTCTCATGAGCTGATACAGAGCAGATCCTCCTGTCATGAACACAAACACTGAGAGCAGTGATATTCTAGAAGAATATTGTGTAGTCTTTAGTGCTGATCATGGAATCCCAGCATAGAAAAGTAATTTAGCCATAAAAATCTTTCATAGCTGATAGTGGGTTTTACTGTTTTGGAGACTGAGCAGATAAGTTCCAGCACTCTTTGCAATTGGCCAGAAAACAGAGGCATGTAAATACTGAAAATGTTGCATACTGAAAATGCTGATTGATACTCAGACATACTCAGGCTTAAAGTTGGTAGAAATGATTTGAATATCTCAAACATATTTCCAATGTAAAAAGCATCTCATTTGAAACTGATAATTTTCCCAGATAGTTCATTTGTGACACTTCACTCCTCCTCACTTATTTTATAAGAGAATTAAAATATGGTGAAAAAATATTTTGTTGTTTAAAACAAAATCAAGCCAATTGTCAGTTAAGGAAAAAAAGAAAAAGTTTATTTCATTTCTGTTTTTACAGACTAAAAAAAAAAAATATTTTTATCATTTGGTTTCCTTATGTGAAGAAGCTGTAGATCAAGTTTGTGATTTTGGGGGGTTTTGATTTTGAAGCTTTTGGTTTTTGCTCATCAAGACTAGGGACTGACCAGCCAGATATACTTTCCCTTTACTTTGTATTGTTTTCAATGAAGTTGTATCCAGGCAGATGAGGTGGGCAGAGAGCAACTCTAAATAAATATCTGTTGAAATATTTAGATTCTCTAGAACACAGAAGCTGTGAAACATCCTTTTTGGACAGTAGCCCTAGGGATTTATGAAGTGTGTTATTTTATATTTTTCTTCACTGGGAGGGAAAATTATCAGTTCACAGCACAAGTCAGTCATATATTATTGCAGCCATGCACTTGTGACTAGTTCTCTGAAAGTTTTGCAAAGCTCTAACTTCAGTTGAATACTGCCACAGATATGTAGAACATGTACACTTTTAATCTAGCATTAGCACACAGGTTAGTTTCAGGATCACAGTGAGGGACAAGAAACCTGAATTAGTGAAACATCTCATTATCCTCAAGAGAAGCAGGCCTGCCTCCTGCCCCAGCCCACTTTCTTCTCTGGTATCCATTCTGGCACTCCTCTGACCCCTGTCTTAGGCATCTCAGTTAATTGCACTGGTAGAACATCATTCACCATGTTTGTTCACTTTCTGTCCAATCAGTGATCTGAACTGATTTACCAAGGAATCATGTGAGTTTCTGAGTAATCAAAAGAAACACAGCAGGAAGGTACAGTTGGGATTAAAACATGGTGAGAAGAAAAGAATAGGTGGAGAAGAGTTGACTCCTACACTGATGTTGCTCACAGATATTTGTGAAAAGGCGGTTTAACTTCTACTTGTTTACATGGGGATGATGTATTGGAGAGGAGATAGAGGAAATACTTTTCCTTCCCCTTTCCCTGGTTGTCTCTACAGTAGCATGGTGCTACATGTCCTCACTTGACCAACTCTACCCACCTGGACTGGCACCCACACCACTGCAGGGGAACTGAAAAAAGAACCTATACATAACCTTGTGTCACCTTTCATGTTTGAGTAGTGGCTGTATAGGTTACCTTTGAGCAGTGATAACTTTAATCACTCACAGTTCCTGTCTCAACTGTATCTCATTGCGTGTCAAATATGGACTAAAGGATCCCAGAAGCAAACAGTGTGATTGCTGACCACTGGTTTCTCTGTATTGAAAATTTTATTTTCTGCTCTGGAGTGCCTTATATTTCTCTGGTTTTAATTTCTCCCTGGGCTGATTGGACAAAGTCCTGCAGAGTAGTCTAATTGCTAAATTCAAAAAAGCTTGTCAGAATTTCAGAAGGGCTTAATTGTCCCAGTACAATCTTGTAGTCTTTATGAAACCATCAAAGGGACAAAGGGACATTGCTGCTGTTTACCCCCACACATATGAAAATATATTTGCATATTAAAAAAGTAGAAGCAGTGTCCTCTGCTTTGATGTTCTTCCACCACTGAGGAGTTTTTCACAAATAGAGCATGCCTATCTCTACAGGATGTACTGTGGTGTCACATAGAGCATTGACACCAGATGATGAAGGACCGTGGGCTGAACTGGTATGTGTGTTCAGAAAGTATACAACTTCATACTTTCAAAAATGAGCTCCAGGGAGTCCTTAAATAAGACCTTAATGCAAGCTACAAGTTGAGTCCTGAAGACAAATTTTCTATCAGGAGTTTCTGAAATGTTGTTTGCAAATTGTATACATTACGAGATATTGGAAAAGATAAATGGGATTAGGTGATTTCATGATTACTACTGCATTTTAACAAATTAAGAGAGATACAGTCTGTCATTTTTATCCTTATTTATGTACACATGTTAACTTCTTCCCTTCTCCCCTCTACATTTCTATCAGTGGTCCCAGTTTAAGACTATAATGTCTTTCTTACTGTCAGTAGCCTATGAGTGCATGTGTTTGTTTATGAGATAAATGACCTATAAAACATTAATTCCTAAATATTAAGATTCAGAAAACACTTATTACACCATCAGCTTTCCTGATAGCACAGGATTGTTGTCTTCAGCTTCTTGGAGTGCTTCCATCAATATGGTATCTCAGAGTCTTCTAGAATTGCTTAACTGACAGCTGTCATGTGTGATTCAGTCTTCCTCTGAAGGAAAATATTTGGTGTGTATTTAAAAAACCCACCACAATTGTAACTATCTTGTTAACTATATAAAGGTAACATAAACTTCCCTTGAGAAGCAGCACATCAATAACCACACTGCAGCTGTAATGTTACTTCTGATGTTCATATTGTTTTTTATAGTTTTCTGTTCACTACTTGAACATTAAGATGTACACTTTTAAAGCATATTTCCTCATTTTATGAACTATCTTACCCTGTTTACATGCTTCAATTTGCATTTGTAATGCTTTTTATTAAGCAAAAGCAAATATTTCCAACAGAACTACATACACTCTTCAATAACTTAAATTTCATTAATTTACAAACTCATTTATGTAAAAGAAAACTAATAAAATATTCCCAGAATGCCATCCTGTCTCAATTAACAACAGTAAACACCAGCACAACTGACACATCATCTTTGACACCACTTCATTGTATTTAGACATTCCCTCAAAATCCTTTTACATTATGCCATAATCTCCTTATTCTTAAGATAACTTAGATGTCCTAATTTCCATGACAGCCAAAAAATTACTTGAAGTAATTATTTATATGATAGTTATTATTATTCATTATAAAGCTATTTATCTCCCATTCAAACATTAACCAGTTTAAGAAAGATGATACCATAAAAGGATGCTTGCAGCTCGTGGCACTTAAACTCCAAGGATGTAAGTTATCTATATAGGAATATACATTTCATTTCTGCTCTAGGCAAAAACTTCTAAAAAAAAAAAAAGTGTTGCACTTCAGTCAATTGTCTCATTTTTTCATCTGTTCTCACACATTGTGAAGCTTTTCCTTTATGGATAGGACTAGAAACTAGAAAATGGCTGATGTATCACTTTGTAGATTATTTCTCCTTTTCTTGACATCCCTCAACTTTTGTGCATAAGAGTATAAGAATGTGCTCATGCGCTTCTCTGCTTTAATCTTACAGTGGTGTGCATTTATTACCATATGAAATGTAACTTGATACTGCATATTGCTAAATGATTATCAATAACAATGTTTAAAATATTTTTTAAACTTACAAGACAAGGAATTCCTCACCATTGATATTAAAAAAAATATATATATGTATGGGAATAAATTCTTAAGCTCTTTATTTGTGCCTGGACATTTGTGCAATATAAAAATTAGTCTAATGTGGCTTTACAAATCAGTTGGTCTAATATGGCTCTACAGTCATACTGTGTATTTCTGTGAAATAATTCAGAGAACAGTTAAAGTTATTCATGTCTTGGTTATATTTCTGTACTCAAATACATTGGGATCTCATTTATGCTTAAGTTGAGCACTATATTTTTGGGGTTGTGACATTTGCCTTCAGGGAAATTACAAGAGCCTTATAATTCTTCTTCTGGTGAAATTACTGATTTATCTTTGCTTTACAATAGTGGACTGGAATCATCTCAGCTGATGCTAACCTTCTAAGGGCTGGGTATCTGCTGCAAACATGGTACATAAGCTTCTTTTCCAGCCTGTAGAAAGAGGGAATCACAGGGTGGATTGTTCTATCTATTTTAGACATACCTATTTTAGGGTCAATTTATCCAGAGATTTCTGTCTCTCTTGATCTCAGAGGGACCCTTGGGGCATGGACCAGACTCCTGGCTCATAGGGAGTTGAGATTCCTGTTGCTTTTATTACTTTATTTTACCTTTCTTATTTTATTTTATTATTACTACTATTGATATTTGTCTTGAACCAAGTTCTGCTCTCAATTCCTTATAGAAGAATGCAAGTAGTATTGCATTGCCTTTTTTGCAACTCAACAACATATGGGCTGGTCCTGTCCGGGATGCAGCCCTGCACGTCTGCTTCTCACAGCAACTGATTAGGTTGGGCATCTCACTTCTAGTACAACACAAGCATCCTTTCTCCAAGGATGGGCAGAGCAAGTGCACCTGAAAACACTATTGGTTTTGGTCACTTAAGTGATGCAGGTTGTTTGGGAATTTTTCACTTACACCTGAGTAAACAAAACTATAATCTGACCTAGTTCCATTTCCAAATCCTTAATGTCAACAACCAGACTACAAACCTTTAAAAGGTAATATTGTTCCACAGAAATGCAAAACTCTGCCTTTGAAATAATTGGCTGAGAAGTTTATTTCATCATAACCTGCCCCTCTTATCACTTGACATACACTCAATTTCCCAAGGGCAGTTAGTCCTTGGGTTAGTCTTCTCACTCCTGAACACATGACTCCTCAGGCAAGTAATTTTTTTTCGAAGAAAATTAAGTTTGAGTTATTTATTAAGAATCTTGGTTTCTTTTTTTGTGGCAGAGCTGTGAAAAGTACACTGTTCATGGCCAGAAGCCATGTGTCTTTGTAACATGTCCTGCCACCTCATACATGGCCCAAGATATGTAGATATTTCTACATGTTTTGGTTCTCTTATCTTATTAATTCTATTGCTTTAAATGCAAAAACCCCTGAAAATTGCATCAGAGTAAGGTCTTTTGGCAGAAGCTTCCTCCATGTTGAAGGCCTGACACTGTTAGCTTGTAGAAATGTAATGAATACAAACTATAATCAGTTCAAAATATGTTTTTATTAAAGTAGATAATTCTGCTAAAGTGAAGTTAAAGTTCTGCTTTTCTGTAAAGCCTTTCACTGATTTATCCGGTATAGATCCCTCTATAAGTACTGGTGCTTCATTGCTCACAAGACCCTTGCAGCACAGAGTTCTGCACAGATGTTTCTGCCAGAGTAGTCAAGCTTGCTACACATTAATTTCTTCTTTTACAGAAGACTTTGGACTGCCATATTTTCTATTCAACAGATAATTGTGTTCTTACCATGTAAGTCTTTATACTTTCTGTGGGTTGGCTATTCTTGCTAACTCTTGGTATGAGGCTCATTTTACCTGATTTAGGTGCCAGAATTAAGCAGTTAAATCTGTCCAATTTACCTCAGAATACATTGCTAAAATAGCTATTTTAGGATGGGATGAATTGCCTCTAGAAGTGCTTATCTGTATCCACTAATTATAGAGGCAGACCAGATGACTAGTTTCAAACAAACATTTAACATTAAGATAGTTAAAGGTAAGTTAAATAAGTGCTACTCTTGTGAAGGAATAAATGTATTTAGATGATGGAAAAACTGAGATTAAGGCAGAACATTTTGTCTATCACTCCAGGGCTGGCCAGAAAATGCAGCCTGTAACAGATACTTATCCCAGCAATAGTCATTGCCATACATCTCATTTTTGCTGGTCCAAGGATAAGTCTGATCTTTTCTAAAAGAGCAGCAAAGTGATTCACTTAAGAAAGGATCAACTATCTATACATAAGTTTTTTTCATTTGTTTAATCATAGAATCATAGAATGTCTAGGGCTGGAAGGGACCTTCAGAGGTCATCCAGCCCAGCCCCCCTGCTGTGAGCAGGGATACCTAATATTGTCCTTAGGATGTCAGAATTTTTTGTATTTTTTTGTATTTTACAAAAGTTAAAAATTTATTTTTTTATTCTTCTGACATTGTCTCACAATTTCCCCAGAAATCAATCTGAGTTCCTTCTTTGAGCTTCAGATTGAACATCATCATGATTTTTTCTATGAAATTAGGAAGGTGACTCACCTCTTTCTATCAATTAGTCCATCAGCAGCTTGGGTAAAAAAAATGTCATGATTCAGATAGGAAGTTTGTGGTAACTTCTCAACTCATTTACAAGTATTTTACAGTTGAAAAGGACCTTTGGAGTGTAAAATATAATAATATGTTACAAAGGCTTGGGAGGTTTTTTTCTAATTTTCTTTTTGTTAGACTTGCTAGACAGTGATTCTCAATATTTTCTCAGGATGCAACATTATTTCAAAAAGATCATGGTTCATACAGTATAGTTTTATTGATTCTGCAGGGCATGTTACTTCAAACAATAATATCTGATAAGTCAAAATAGATAACATTGTTAAGTGTATTTGAATAAAAATGGAATAATACCAACCTAAATCTATGTTCTTTATAAATTTACACTTGTAAGAGAGAAAAATTCTGTGTTTAATTACAAATTTAGAGAGACAGGTGTTTCAAAAACTAGAATTCATGTGTAGAGAGAAATCTGTCCTTATGCATCACTTCTTCTATGCAGGAGCATAAATATTGCAATAGAGTTCCATCACTGAGGCAAAATCCTCATAAATAACTATCAAGAAGTATTGATATAATATTTTGTTTTGTTCTATTTTTATTTATGCTATTTGAAGTTAGATGTCTTAAATGGTTTTCTTTTTCCTGGTTGTACCATGGGAACTTACTTAGAAAAAGACTTATGACTTGCATTTTTCAGGATGCATTTAAGATTTTAAGTGGTTTATGAGAAGTGGAGTAACCTTGAGATGTTTCCTGTGAAATGTTGAAGGGGGCTGATTTTGAAAACGTACAATCTCACAACTTGATACCATTTCAAAAAGCTAAGTTCATAAAATAACTAAAGGGAATTACTATAATAGAACAAAAAAAGTCAGGATATCTGATTATACCTTAGATTTTAAACACAACACATCATTATCAGCATTTTTTTCCCCTCTTTTCTCAGTTAATCACTAAAAAATTATAATACTGTTTAAGAAAAGTAAAACTAGTTAACAGATTTCTTCGGGAGCTTGCATGAAACTGAAGACAAAGAAAAATGGTACAACGTGGCTGAGTTTTTTGTTCTGGAATGACTTCATTTTAGAAATTAGAAGGAACAAAACTAATCCAAGGGAAAAGGAAGCCTAAATTGAAAGAGGAGCTTGAGATCTAGCAATCACCAACCATGCAAGAGATACAGTCACATATGTATTATGTGCAGTACACAATATTATACACCTTATAATATATATACAGCATATATTGCATTTTATATATATGTGTGTGCAGTATACACATTATTAAGTATGTTAATCATGGAAAGATACCAAGCCTTTTTTTTTCTGAGGGGCAAACAGTTTTACATATCTTCAGCTGATGTTGCTGATAACATAATCCAAGAATGATTAAGAAATCTCTAATCTTTATCACACTTAGATAGTTTCTAGGTCCTCTTCAATCTCACAAGAGCAGTAGTCCTGTGAGTTGATGCTGCATCAAGAACTGTACTGTGATCTGATCTGTGAACAAATACTTATTTCTTCTTCCTCTGGAAATTAATGCAATACCTGAATTTGTTTGTTGCTCTTCACACTCAGTCCCCACCACATTTTGTGTGGACAGGGAAAAGGGTCTACCCCTACTATGAGAAGCTTTTCACTGGGAAGTCTTTGTCAATTCATGGACTTCTGGGAATCCAAGGTGTTATTGAATGAGGGGACCACGGTGTGGGGACAGCAGCTGATCCCCTAGGGTTAATTAAATCATGAGCCCAGTGACTTGTTAATTAAGGAAATAAACTCAGTGCTTCTGAAAGAACACTGGGAATGAGGGCAGGAGAAACTTCTACTGAAAAGACCAGATGTGTTCAGCCTGCTTTTCCATTTTCTATTAGATGGTCTAGAAGGCTGGTGCTGTGTGACTGAGCAGGTGTTATACAAAGGCCAAATTAAAACACTAAGCTTTATGAGTGGCATGGTTCCATCTTGCCTCCAGAAAGTTATTTTTAAGCAGCAATAGCATCTGTCCCTTGACCTTCAGAACAGGACCCAGCTCCAGAAAATACAAAAATCCTTGTAAATAATCTCTATCATTTTGCCAGCTGCTCTCAGCACTTAATCTGTCTCTTAAAACTGAAAAATTACTATTGCACCTGATGTTCCATGCTTTCAGGTCAGCTCTCACTTGGGATGTTGATGTGCTTTTCTTGGCTTAGATTGGTTTCACTGTTCATTTGTTCATTGCAGAAGCTCATTCCATTTAAGCTGGATGAAGTGTCCGATCCTGCAATTGACTTCCCTGCACAATTCCAGTTCAAAGCAATGGGAAGTCTGCAGGTGAATTAATAGCAGTGCGTATTTCTAGCTCTATCAGATTAGAAACCATTAATTGCTAAAAACAAGGGCTTCTACTGAGTTCTTCCTGAACGTAATAAAGACGACATTTTTTTAAGGATACTGTGTGCATGTGTGTGTGTGTGTGCTTTTGAAGGAGTGACTACTCTGAGACTCATCCCACTATGTGGTATTGCTATCTACCTACCTTCTACTTTTCATTAAGGGAATTTCCCACACTACAAAGTTACAAATGAAAGGCAAATGAAGATGATGAAATATCAGTTGTATCCAAGTTTCCTAAATGTCTGGTATGAGCAGAACTAGGACATTTTCTCCACATTATATTAAGGTCATGTACACAGCATATCTAAATACTAGCTTCTGCATCTATTTGCTGAAATCCAGCTTTTCATTCATTAAAATCCTCCTTGCCTTCCTGCATAAAATATTATATGATACTTCACAAAACCATTTATTTAAAATATGAAATACAATCCTGCCCTGGCAAGGTCGTAGTCTAAAAGATGGTCACTGCTCAGTCAGAAAGGCTTCTCATACCCATGGCCTTTACGCTGCACTCTGCTTACACACAGGTAGGGCTGAACTCTGTGTTCTTCCAACCTGATGTTTACTAGTTCTGCTTCTTGATTTCTACTAGAGGCATTTCAATGTCTTTAAAAATACAAGACAAATATCTAGGCTTCCATGAATGGTTCAGATAAACCCAAAACCTATGACTGTACCTGGCAATAATTAATACATCCATGCATACTTGTTTCAGAGACAACAAATACATAATCACTGATTGTATGGACACAGAAGCATGCTTTCTCTGGCATACTGTCTGCAAAATGGAGTGCTGAAAAAAGGATGAATGAAGATGACATGTAATACAAACAGAGCACTTCCTGAGGAATTACTGAGGCTAGCCATGAAGAATAAGGGAAATAGAATTTCCACATTGCTTCTTGCTTTGTACTGAAGACACACAGTTTTCAGCAAAATCAGATCAGAAGTTCAGAAAAAACAAATAGGGAAAAAAATATAATTGTTCTTTTTGATTCTCATTTTTCTTTTCACATATATTTTTAAACTCTCTCAATCTACACAGATATGTTAAGCTCTCTGAAATGATTCAGAAGCAGATAGCCATTTTTAAGTCCTATAGTATGTGAATGCCTCTGAGAAACCTTATTTAAAGTACTTGCAGAAGAAAGGGTTATTTTTACTATGACATGTATTTTTCATCATCAGCTTTTTACTTAAATGGCATTGATTGAACAGGAAAAGGTCTTTGTTAATAAAGAGTAAAGTCAACAACATCTGTGTCCTCTAAAATGTATATATTTCATTATATAGATGCACTGATCCAATTGGATATGTACACTTTCTTTTAAGACAGCTTATATGTATTTACTGTTTAAAATCTCTGAGGCTGGATATAGGTAATTTTTTTTCCTTTCTCAACTCTGTGTACAAGTGAAGAACATTCTTTGGTAAGGCTTATTTGAACTTACTTTCCATGTATGACATACATTATTCAAGTAATGTAAAAGACTACCTGAACTGAACCAACATCCTTGAGATGGAAGTGATGAAATTCATCTGCTGCATCTGTGTGTTCTATGTAAAAATAAGTGAGCAGACAATAGGCCTGAATATTATGCAAAGAATACTGCACTACATTTAAAAAAAACTAATATCAGTACCATACCTCCAAAACATATGCAAGCTTATATGTCTAGTGGGCCAATCTTCCTTCCATTGAAAGAAATGTAAATGCTCCCACTGACATTAGTGTAAAATCTCCCATTGACTTTGTTAAGAGCTAGATCTGATTCACTGCTCAATTGCCACTGTAGCTAGACTTACTACAATGGGATGATCGTACAGTGACACACAGTTACTTGTTAATATGTGAGAGGGATCAACTTAGCTCAGCATTTGTTGGACATATTCAACAGCTTTTCAGATCTCTTTCCACAGAAAAACTTTAATGCATACCAGACAGTTTACCAGATTACTGTAGGGAAATCATTTGTTCACACGAGTGGCTTCCAGGACTGGCATTCTTATGCAGACAGCATGTTTAGAAACTCCTCCTCCTCAGGACTTGAGTCATAGTTATTTTCCACTTTAACACAACAGTATGTCACTTTAACTCAGGACCTCAACTATGAGAGCAGATTCAAAAACCTTGGAAGGCCTGAGATTTATCTCCATGCCACTTGATTTGTGTAAGGAAGAACCAATGTGCATGTGAACATGAAGCTTGTGAATATTTGCATGTGAATATTTAACACATGGATTAAGCTGTTTGGTGTGCACCAGGTTTGAACACAGACTTGCTGACAGCAGGAACATTGGGATGGAAGAGCAAGATCCCCAGTTTATTGTTCATAGCAGCCGTTTACAAATATGACACAAGGACCAGCGGCAAAACCTTTAAGAGTACTATGTGCTGTTGCTCTACTTGCCTACATCCCTAAGGATCAATTCAGACTGTAATGATCATGTGAAGTATTCTGTATAACTTCCAAGAGGGGCTCAGTCTCATGAAAGATCAGATACAGGCTTTAGTGGTGCTCTCTTAATTATTTTTTTTTCCCACATCATTTTTTTGTTTCGTAAACATAGTTTTTATCAATCACCCACATTTTAAAGTGTAACATGAATCTCTTTTTTTTTTTTAACTGGGACTCCAACTTACTGCATGTAGTTCCTTATGTCAGAATCACTTTGTCAGTGTGTTAACATTTGCAGATTCCAGGCAGGACAGCTCTGGAAGAATGTTTGCTAGTCATGTGCACTGGAATAGCTGGAATAAAATTATTTAATATAGTTTGATAAGTCCTACAAAAGCATGTTGTTTATCTCTATAAAATGTAGAGGTTTTGTGAACTGTGTGTGGTTCTGTAGCTAATGAAAATCACTAGGAATTCATCTTCATTATAACTATTTTAGCCCTAGTAAAAGGTTAGAGAAATTAAGCATTGCGAAAATGCTCTGGAATGATACTTGCACTCTATTTCCTTAGCCAGACTTCTAATGATGAAATCTGGAAAGACTATGACCCTGTGGAGGCTTATTTATCTTTAGTATTAATCCTGAATCTCAAATTTCTGGTCTTCAAAATACTGTGATATCCATGTCTGGAAGTGTAGATGCCTCTGACAATGAGTAAAACTGAAAGAACATTGTGAAGGAA
The DNA here is from genome assembly GCA_025447755.1 of Corythornis vintsioides. Lineage (NCBI taxonomy): Eukaryota > Metazoa > Chordata > Aves > Coraciiformes > Alcedinidae > Corythornis > Corythornis vintsioides. The sequence goes on from JAOEGS010020578.1 coordinate 248,017, forward strand.
ATGAAGCAGAGAACTTCTTGATATATTTTACCATAAGACAACTTAGCCAAAAAAACTGGAATTTCTCAATTTCTCAATTTCCCTTCCCTGGGTATAATTTACTGAGAAACTACAGACTGAGGTCTTGCTCTGGCCCCAGGTGGACTACCTGTATTCTTGTAAAACTACCAAGGTCTTGTCTGTCAACATTTGAAATTCAGAAATGTGTAATTTTCACAGATTTTTTTTATTCTTCTTCTCCTCAATGCCTGGGGACAATGCCTTGCCTGGGCCCCATGGGACTCAGAAGCACTCCAAGGAGACCCAGGAGGGTCCCTGCAGCTTCCTTGATCTATTTTAATGCCAGGGTGCAGATTAGCAGGCCTAGTGATCCTGACAACTCTTAGGGCTTGTGCCAAGCCAATAACAAAAAAAAGGGCATCAGTCAAATTTAAATTATCTATATTTGAGATATCTATCCCAAGCTCCCTATTAACAACAGGGGTAGTCACTTTTAAAAAATTATTCCTCTGATTATTTTAGGTACCTAAAAGTAGGCTGAAATGGTTATTCCAAGCCTCTACAATGCTTATTAAATCTGCATAGAGAAGCTATAGGCCGATTATCTGCAGAGTAGAAAAGGAGTCTATATGAAGTGGACATGCCTTGCTTCAGTGCACTTTTTCCACATAGCCAGAAGTTTGGAGATCATATTGGTTGCATACTGGAAGCCTACTGGTTTAAACCGCAAGACAGGCAGAGCTATGGTGGTATATCCCGCAGGTGAGTTGTTCTTTATATTATCAGGCTTGACTCTTCAGCAAGGAGAAAAACAGAAAAAAGCAAATTATTGTAGACAGCTTCTAAAAGTAATAGTCTACTGGGAGGAAAGTGGTTTTAAGCCAGGTTAAGTTTGGGGATGTGTGCAGAGAAGTTTCCAGACTCAGACCAAACTGTAGGTCTGTTAGGACAGTACACCACTTCAACATCTATTACTGTAGCCATTTTATTGAAAAAAAATTAAATGGTTAACCCTAGAGAAAAGTTACATTCCTGGGCATAGAAATAGTAGAAGGAAAATGTGCTAAATACTGTTGAGCCAATCTTTTTTTGGTGAGGATAGCAGTTGCCACACACATGTACTGCATGCAATTGGCAACATATAAGCCAGATTCATCTAGCAGCTGCCAATATCACTCTAACTGGAGCTACAAAAAGTACTGAGAGGTTAGCTTCAGGCATTGTTGCACATGTGAGGTAGTTTATGTATAAAAACCCAGAGGGGTAATTGTATACCTTTCTTTCACAGCATTTTCCCCTTTTTGAAACGTACACTACTTTGTTTTCAACTAAAGTAAAAAGAAAGATCTTCCATGAGGCATGCTTTTGCTCTGTATTCTGTTGCATTCCCATACATAGAGACATACTATCTATTTAGTAGTCACAACTGTAACACCTGCTGTCACCCAGACAGTATCAAGGGGACTAACACCTCAAAATTGCTCTCTCTCCATTGCTGGGTTTGTTAGGTATGTTCATATGTCTAATTACTGAGTTATAAACACAAAGAATTTTTCTAAAGAAAGATACCTTGTTCCATACAAATATTAGTAATTTAGCTATTCTGCCCATAGACTCCATAGTGTTTAAGATTAGCCCTTAGACACTGACAATTAAACACAGATTTTAGTTTGTCTCCCCTTAAATATTTTTAAGATTTGGCTTCAAAACAACTATTCAGTATCAGTGCTTGTGTGAGAGTGATTTTCTTTTTTTTCTCCCTCTTCAATTTTTAAAAAGGAAAACACTTGAAAAAAACAAACAAACAAACCAACAACAACAAAAAAAAACCCAACAAACCAAAAACAAGAAGAGAGTTCTGGTGTAACAGCTAGATATATCACAGGGAGAATTCCATAACTGCAGGGAAACTCAGCCATACCAAGGCAAAAGCAGTAGGATGAACCAAGGTACCTAAACTCTATTGATATCCCAACAAATGGCACAGATACATGTTTATACCAAGGTTGAATTTAGCAGTAGCACAGCACTATCCTAGAAGGAAAGACATGGCTGCAAGCAATCTCTGTGGGGTTCTAATTTTGGGACTGAAAACCACTGTATTGCTGAGCTAAAAGTATTCTGAGCCCCTGTAACACCAGGAGCCCAGACAGACAGGCTTACTGACCTATTTGTCAGTGTTGAGTTTTGTACATCTAGAAACATACTTTGTCATCTCATAATTGTTTGGACTGATTTAACCACCCAGCAAAATATCCAAGTGTCAAATACAGACTGTCAAATCATAGGTGGCTAACTGAGGTCTCATTCAGGCAGTGACCACTGTTACCAAGTCATAAGACTTCAGTAAGAACCTGTGAAGTCGATAACAAGGGTAAATTAGCAGTTTCAGATCCTGTTATAGTTAAAAGCGGACAGTTCTAGCCTGATTAAATATGCAATGTCACAACAGCCAGTGTGATGACACGGAATGTAAATCAGGGTAAAAAAATCTATAAAAGGCCAATCCTTTTTCTACACTTATTTCTGTTTTCTGATTCTTATATACTTCTTATTGTATCATTTAACATGTAAAAATCCCACCATTATTGCATCCTTAATTTTTTTCATAATACTGTATACAATAGCAACAACATTGCTAGTGATAATATTTATTGTAGTTTAGATGATGGCAGCTATCATCAGATTCTATCCCAGAAATTAAAACCTCTTATTGCCCTGAGGACATCTTTTTACCTTCATCCTTACAATTGTGTGTTGCATTTCTACAATACTTATGCTTGAGATTTTTCAGGCTTTTTAAGTGGAGTTTCCTTTGTACTTGGCCTTCTTATTTCATCTCTACCACAGTAGTGGTCAGATCAGAGGATAATGAAGATTTGTCTCAATCATGATGTGAGTTCATAAAAAGATCATTACTGGGAGGTGCTGGAGAGAGTTACAGAAAACTAAGGAAAGTTTTCCACAAAAGACTATATACAACATCCAGAATTTGTTCAGGAAACTGTGAAATTCATTTCAATTTTAACTTCTCAATGTCACCTCAGATAAGATCCATGTGATCCACACATCCTCCTTTCTTGCACTCTTATTCATCATCATGACAATAACATTCCCTTTCATACTGGTTAAGAGGAAAACAGCTTGATTCACATTTGTGTGGGTGAAGGGAAAGACAAGTTAGAGATGAGTTTTGCACTGGGCCACGAGTTCTGAGGTAGGTCTGCAGTTTCTGGTATGCTTTGTCACCAGGATGTGAAACCTGAAGTTTCGATGTGTCTTCTCTGAACACTGTGCATCCCCTACTCCAAGTTCCCTCTTTCTTTTCAGTGGTTATGTGATTTCAGAGCTATAGAAATGTCATGACATGTTACAGCTGTGTAGAGGGAGGTGATCTCATAGGCAGAGAGGCAGAGATCTCATATCACACTGATAGGTTTAAATATCAAGATGGAGACCTTAAAGTGGATAAATGTGGCGATTTGCTTCACTAAGCAGACATTCTGTTGTATTTTCCCCCATGTGGAGCTTTTTCAGGCCATACATCCTAATTTCTAGGTCTGAGTTGCAGTAATGCAGCCTGGAGGTCACTAATGCAGGGATAACTGTATGGTGTGATTACTGTGCAGATATCCACATATCTATGACTCCAAGGGAAAAGAAGGAGCAACATGGTTATTTGGGCATATAGTAGCATCAAGGAATCAGACAGGATCTGAAAACTGCAGATGGCTTTCCCCAGATATTTATGTATAAGCTGGAAGAAGCAGCATATTGAAAAATAAATACTTGTGTTAAATTCTTGTATTTACTATACAAGAATTATAGGAGACCTACAGCAGTTATCATACAATATGAAAAAAAAAAAAAAAGTATTTTTCTTCAATTTTGTGTGCTATTTGTTTTTGCTTTTCTCCTCTAGAAATTGTATGTTGTCATTTTAATCGTGTAAGCCTTAAATACAAATAAGCATGGGGAAGAATATATTTTCTCTGTTTCCAGTTGGAAAATGTGATTCCCCAAATGATAAACCTGAGTTTCAGTCAGTTATAGTATTAAAGTTACATTTTGAAGACCTTTAGAGCCATCAGACATTTGGACTTCATTCCAGAGTTGACAAAATACTTTAATAATTTGCTTTCAAGAAGTTAAGCATTACAAGATTCGTAAAACCTATTTTTTTGAAGATTTACAGGAAGGGGACACCAAATGTCTGAGGGAGACAATAGTCTTCAACGTGGCTTAATATCCTCTAGCTCTTTATTTTTGGGGAGTGCAAAGAAGAGGGAATATATTAATTGATTGTAAGAATGCTGTGAGGATATGTACATCTTGTAGACTTCCATTCAGTACAGCTGGGAGTCTCGATCAGGATGTTTTGACTCATTACTCTGGGCCTTCATCAGCTGATGGAACTAATTTTTTTTTTTTCATCAGCTGATTATGATTCAAGATAATGAATCGAAACATGCCAGAAGTAATTCCCTTCAGAAATGGAGACAGGATGTTAACTTCCATGCACATGCACACAAAACACCACAAGAAGCAAAGCCTCTCTGGGTTCATTTAACTGGTGAAAAAAGTGAGAGTCTTATGTGCACCTAAGAAATAAAAAAAAAAGTGCCAAACTAAAGGTCTCAGAAGACTGTCATATTTCAAGGACAACAGGAGAGGAAACAAGACAGGTGAAGGAACAATGCCAACATATAGATCAGGGAGGAATTCTTGCTTGTGCATCAACAAAGAACATAGGAAAACGTAAATTCCAAGTATTTTGGTCCTATTACTAAAGCAACAAATATTCTTCAGAATGCTTTTTATTTTCCCCACCTTGAAGTAAAAGAATGTAAGTTAAAGACTTTGTCAACCAAACATTCCAGCTTTGTGATGTTAGAGAACTTGCTGAGCAGACACCCTGTTCCATCATCAATGAAATTGAGAAAGATGTTGAACAGGAACCGACACTGATCCCAGGGGCACTCCACTAGTTACAGCTCTCCAGTTGGACTTGCCACCATTGACCACCACTCTCTGGACTTTATTGTCCAACAAGTTCTCAATCCATCTTGCTATCTGCTCTTCTATCCCACACTTCCTGAGCTTGTTCACAAGGACGTTAACAAGGATGTTATGGGAGACAGTATCAAAAGCCTTGCTAAGGTCAATGGACTATGTCCACTGGTCTCCTTGTATCTAACCATTCAGTTACAACATCATAGAAAGCTAACAGATTAGTCGAGCATTACTTTCCCTTGGTAAATCCATGCTGATTATTTCTGATAACCTTCCTCTCATTCCAGGTGGTGAGGCTGGTCTATAGTTTTCTCGAACCTCTTTCTTGCACTTTTAGAAGACTGAAGGGATATTGGCTTTCCTCCAGTCTTCCAGCATGTCTCCTGTTTGCCACGATTTTGCAAAAATGATAGAGAGTGGTAAGGCGACAACATCAACCAGTTCACTCAGCACTCTTGGGTGCATCTCATTAGGGCCCATGGACTTATGAATATTCAATTTGTATAATTCGTCCTTAACCCAGTCTTCATTGACCAGTGGAGAGTCATTCCTCTATGAGGCTCTTTTCCCTTCATCCCGGGATTGGAGTACACAGGGGCTGGTCTTCGTAGAAAAGAATGAAGCGAAGAACGTGTTCAGCAGCTTGGCCTTCTCTGCATCCCCAGTTATCAGGGCTACTGCCTCATTCATAGATTCATAGATTCATAGATTCATAGATTCATAGATTCATAGATTCATAGATATTAGGGGTTGGAAGGGA